>APFE030302654.1:3874-14694 GCA_000404065.3 Pinus taeda
AATAATAAATTCGATTTTTTAATTGATTGGACCTTTTGTGGGGTCTACTTGTTGAAAACATGGTGATCCTTTACCATTTGCATGAGGAGTTGTCTAAGGAGGTGGAGAAATTGCCTAGAGAGCTAAAAGTGGCCGGAATCCAGGTAAAAAAATTTCAAAAAATCTTGTAGATGCAGTGTTTGAATCGTAGTTTTGATGGTGGAAATGGTTTCACGTATAAGACACCTAAAATTTTGAAGTTTAACAACTATAACTTGGATTTACAAAAATCCTTGCCGGATTTTCTCTAAATATGACCGGAATTTCCATAACTTTCCGGGCAGCTCCTCCGCCTTATTAGACTACGCGTATGCGTGATCATCTAATTATAACCCGTGGAATTAGGATCCACTTTTTACGTTGTTTCTTTTTTATTCCTCAAAGTGGAGAACGTGCTCAGCAGACCCACTTCCTCAGAGTCGAGAGTCTTTGTCGTCTGCCATTTTCTGGGTTTCTGCTTTACGTGAGCGGCAGAGCATTTTGTTCTTTTTCTTGCCTCCGTGTAAAGTTGATTTTGCTAAAAAGTTTAGGACGTTTTTTTTATTTTAATTAATTGATTATTCGGTTAAACTCCCATCATTATCAACAAGGTATGCATTTGGTAAAGAATGTTATTTGGCCCAATGTAAACTTAATTATATATAGAATGTATGGAAAGAAACATAATTTTGTATTTTAAGGCCAAAATGAATTTGCAATGTTTGAAAGGGTTATTGAAAATTTATTTATGAAGCAACGATGAGAGTGGAGAAGAAAATGGATGAGCAACAAACGTGATCCTTATATTGAATGGACAATTTGTGGGGTCTACTCCTTGAAAGCACGGTAATCCTTTACTCCATGCGTGACCATGTAGGCTCTACTTTTTACGCGGTTTCTTCAATTATTCCTCAAAGTGGAGAATGTGATTAGAGCCACTTCCTCTGACCATTTTGTACTTTGCTTGCATCTGTGTAAAGTTGATTTGGATAAAGGTCTTTTTTTTTTTAAGTAGTTTAGGTATGGCTACTTTCAATATTTTGAATGGATTGTTGTTCACGGGTGAGATATTGTTATTCGGATTTTAAGAGATTGGGCTTATTTTGTTTATTAAGACCATTTTTATTTTTAAATATAGCTTTTACTTTTTATTTTTGTTTGAATAATAATTTAATAAAAATAAAAATAATATCTTAATTTATGATCTACAAGTGTATATAACTCTTTTTGTTTTTTATTATTTGTAAATATATCTCCCAATTTGCAAGTTAAGTAACGTGAATATTCTCCTTTACAACGGTGAAGAATTCGTTTTTCTCCCTCTTTAATGCATCTCTCAATTTATGCTCGTACATATTCATCCCATTGTTTTGTAAAAAGCATGCCTTTTCCTTTAATAACTCCCCATTCATACAAGCATGTTTTTTCCTTTAATAACTCCCAATTCATACAATTTAGCATATAAATTATTATTTTAATTTATGTAGCTAAGTATATAAATTGAAATATATAGATAAAAATATAAAAATATAAATAGAGATAGAGGTGGAGAGAGAGGGAGTGAGAATGGAGAGATGAAGACAAAATGAGAGAGAGGAGATGAGGGAAGAGAGAGAAAAGGAGAGGATAGAGATAGGGAAAGAAGGGGAAGAGAGAGAGAAGGAGACATAGATATGGAGGGGGAGAGAGGGGGGGAGAGAGGGGGAGAGATAGAAGGAGAGAGGGAGGGATAGTGATAGAAGTTAGGAGTGGAGAGAGAGTGTGATGGGGGGAGAGACAGGGGGGTGGGAGATAAAAGGATAGAGACAAATGAAGAGAGAGATGACTTGAGAGAGAGGAGGGAGAGAGAGGGAGGGAAGAAGAAATACATAGAGAGAGAAAGGTAGAGAGGTAGAGGGAGTGACAAGGGAGAGATGGAGAGACAATGAGGGAGAGAGGAGAGCGGGAGAGACGAGAGTGTGAGGGAAGAGAGAGAGAGACAAGGAGAGAGAGAGAGAGAGAGAGAGAAGGGGAAGAGAGAGAGGGAGAGGAAGAGGGAGGGTGATATATATATATATATATATATATATAAATATATAATATAGAGAGAGAGAGAGAGAGTATATGTTTTTGGCGTGAGAAGGAGAGACAAAGGGAGATAGAGATATAGATGGAGGGGGCAGAGAGGGAAGAAGAGAGAGGAAGATAGAGGGAGAGAGGAAAAGATATAGATATGGAGCGAGAAGTGGAAGAGAGAGAGAGAGAGAGAGAGAGAGAGAGAGAGAGAGTACATGTTTTGGGGGAAAGATAAAGAGACAAAGGGGAAACAATGGGAAATATAGATATAGATGGAGGGGGAAACGAAGGAAGAAGAAAGAGACAAAGAGAGGGAGAGAGGAAGAGAGGTAGATATGGAGACAGAAGAGGAAGAGAGAGAGAATGGGAAGAGAGAGAGGGGGAGGAAGATGGAGAGATTAATAGATAGATATGGAGAAAGATTGTGCGTATGTTTGCGAGATGATATAGAGAGATAAATAAGGAGAGATAGAGGGAGATAGATATATAGATGGAGGGGGCGAGAGGGAAGAAGACATAGACAGAGGGAGGGAGGAGGAGATATAAATATGGAGATATAGAGTGCGTGTGACATGTGTTTAGTGGGGTGAGATAGATAGACAAATAAGGAGATATGGAGGGAGGTATAGATATAGATGGCAAGGGGAGAGAGGGAAGAAGAGAGAGATGGAGAGAGGGACGAAGAAGTGGAGAGAGAGATATGGGCGAGAGAGGGAGGGGGAGAGAGAGAAGGAGAGACAGAGGGAGATAGAAAAAAAGATGGAAGGTGGAAAGAGAGTGAAGAAGAAAGCAACACATAAACACAAATACATATATAGATGTTAGATCTAGAAATTCATGAATATTTTGGTTTTTCACTAAAATAGATGTATTGATTAGTGTAGTTGATGATTTCCAATCCTATTTAATTGCTTGCACTAGATGCATTGGTTTCAGTATAGATATCGATTTCTAATCATATTTGATAGTTTGCACTAGGTGCATTGATTTTAGTGTATATGTTGATTTCTGCTTCCATTTAATTGCTTGCACTAGATGCATTGGTTTTAGTGTATATATTGATGTTTAATCCTATTTGATTACTTGCAGTAGATGCATTGATTTCGGTATAGATGTTGATTTCTAATGTTATTTGATTGTTTGCACTAGATGCATTGATTTCAATGTAGATGTTGATGTTGATTTCTGATTTGATGCAACTAGATGTCTGATGTACATTAATTTCCAAGTAATTAAACTAATATTGTGCATTGATTTTAGTGTAAGCACATAAAATTTATTGATGACATGCATTGACTTTTGTGTTACATTAATTCAACCATAAATACAATACTTGAATTTTCATCCTAAATAAAATGTTCAATTACCCAAAATTCTCTCTTACTGAAATTGTAAGCTATTTGTAATTGAATTCTTTCTTATTATTCCCATTTTCCATCATTCAACATTGTTAATCACTTTGCATTCAAATGAGGTAATAGAAAACAACTACCATTGAAAAATATTTGGAGTTTAACACTCCATAAGTTACAATGATTGACTTTGGAGAAAACTGCTATTAATATTGGAGAGCAAGAGAGACAAGGTATGGTGTTTACTACAGTAGCTTGAGTTAAATATTTGAATGATCTATGATTTCAAGTGCCCTTTTCATATGATTGATATGAAAATATTGCAGAAATAATAGGTGTGACAATAAGAACAGTAGAAGAAAACAGTGTGAGAAATAGTGTGAGATTGATCACAATGAATATTGTTTGTATTTGACTACATTCTTATTATTCACATTTTCTCTCATTCAACATTGTTATATTGTCATTCAAAATTTTTATTTCATAATTTTTCATCATTCAAGTTACTAACAATCTATCTCATCTCAACAAACTGAGGTAATTAAGCAAATTTAAAATTAAATTACCAAATTAATCTTAGACATATTGAGCATATTTTAAATTATTAGAAGAATTAGATGTTCAACAAATTTTGTATGACGGTGCATGACTAAAACCAACCTAGATCCATATTAACTTTAGATATGTTAAGCCTCGAGAGCGATCAAAACTCTCGAGATGCAAACCTTTCCTCATGTTTTGCACTCAAAAAAGAGGTTTGCACCTTGAGGGATTTGATCCCTCTCGACGATTAATAGATCTGGGGTTAATATGGATCTAGGTTGGTTATTGTTATCATTTAAAATTATCAATTACTTTTTGCATTAGAAGCAAGTACTATGCAACAACATTTCATATTATACTTAAACTAGGCTATTCTTTTTTCTTCACCACTCAATTCTTTAAGGAACATTTTAGTGATAAATATTATATATAAAAAATACATTACATAACTTCGGATCCATCTTAACTCTGAATCTATCAAGCACTGAGAGGGATCAAATCTCTCAAGGTGCCAACCTCTTTTCTGAGTGCATAACTTGAAGAAATGTTTTCACCTCGAGAAATTTGATCCCTCTTGGAGCATGATAGATCCGAAGTTATGATGGATCTAGGATGGTTTAATTATTAATTTTATTTTTAAGTTTAATTTTTATTTTTATATAATTTCAGTGAGTCAAAATGGTTTTTGGGCATGTGGTATTGATGAGCCATTGTATTGGCCCATGGTATGGTATGCTATGGTTAATAATATATTTGGTAAAGTGGTGGTGAATATCAATGGTTAAAAATCTTGTTGTATTGTAGGTATTAAGTTTTTTTTTTTGTGGTTACTAATGAAATTTAAATATGGTTACAAAATTATTATTTTAATTTACATGGTGAAATAGATATTAATTTATGGCTACTATTTATATCATATATATTTCCATGTGATAGAGGTGTAGATATATCTCAAAAATAATTATAATAATTTTTTTTAAATTAATAAAAATGATATAAAAATTAAATTCAAATAAAATATCTATAAAATATTTTGAGTGTGAAATGACAAATGGATTTTGGGCATGTTGTATTGATGATCCATGGTATTGGCCCATGATATTGTAACAAAGCTTATTTACAAGTTAATAATATCTCTGGAAAAGTGAATGTGAATATTCATGGTTAAACATATTGTTATATTGTACGTTTATGTGCTTATTAATTAAATTTTAATACGGTTACATAAATAGATCTTAACTTATTGTTGCTACTTATATATTTTAATGTAATATGTATATTATGATTTTTTTAATCTAAAACATTATTTATAATTTTATTAATAAAAATGAAATCACAATGTAAGAAATTTGATTTTTATTGTTTTATTACTTTTAACTTTTTATGGACACTACAACATCTCCCTTGGGATCTATATTAATTTTAACCAACAAGTAAATGTTTACCAATTTATGTATTATAAATTGGACATATTAATATAAATTCAACATATAAAGCGAAAATGTAAAAATGTTTACAAACTTTCTTACATTACATCAACACATTATGTTTCCAAACTTTCTTACATTACATCTACTCATTACCCCTATGTTGGGTTGTAAAGTGCCTTTCTGCGCAAAAATTAAATCATCACAAAAATTTATTAAATTTTCTTTTAACATTATTTGCCCATAAAAATTTGACTTGTATGCTTGATACAATGATCCCATTTTGCACTAAAAAGTATTTAAGTTCTCCAAGTGCTCAGGAGTTGATGACGCAGCAACTCCTCAACGTACCCACATTGTGCACAATCAATGCATACATTCTATTTGCCCCAGGAATTTAACTCCCAACTAGTTAAATCTTCAATAGAGAATGGTTAAGGTCCCTTTTATCCGACTCCTCGAACTAATTTAGACACTAACAAAGTCTATACTAAAACCATTCTTTCATTACTATCGGGACTCTATCCAACCCTTATAAACCTTCACATCGAGACTTTATATCTCTATCTTCAATAAAGAATACCCGTGTATATATAACCAACCACTATACCATAGACTTAACCATAAAACCTTTTATCGCTTTCATAATGTTAGAATTATACACAAAACCCCATATTCCCGCTATTCCTTTATAATTCTCTTTACAAAGGAATATACATAAAACAATGCGTAAACCATACCTTTTCCGCCTTTTCCTTGGCTTCTGCACATTTCCCGAGGTTACCTTTATCGCAATCGGGATATCGGCTCCTCCGTAGTCACACTATACACTCTACCTCCCGCCTCCGATATGCAATCATATTCTGGATTTCAGATCACATATATCACACTTAATAACTTTTTGGGTCTGCTCCTATCGCAAGCCTCAATACTCCTCCGCCGATAAAGCACCGTTGTATGTTGCGATGCAATCACTCCGCTGATCGCATCGGCGATCGCAATTGCTAAAAGCTTGAGGCTTGTTCACGTATCAATGTAGCTACGCAATACGATATTTATTAAAGCCCCTCCGCCGTTGATCAAGCATACGATCCAACAGTCTACAATGATATCGCATATTGCAATTGCTATGATCTCCGATCTCCAATATCTTCCAAAAGGTTTCCGCCGATGTGACTTAATCTTGGTCGTTGATCTTTCGGATCTAACTACTGTTGTGCAATGATACTTCACTTCTCGCCCATCTCTTTACTTGTGTCTTAACACCATTTCTTCAAGGTTTTCTCTATGGGTTCGGGTTTCTTCGATGGTTACTGTGGTTTGGTCTTTCGCTATTCCGCTACGCTCCCTCTTGGGCTTAACTCTGTGAGTTCTTTACTCACAATCACTCCCAAGCTTTACTTTGATCCTTCAAATGGATTCAAAGATCCATTACGAGACCCTGTCTCACTCTTCTTCGCTCTGTGTATTCTTTGAACTTTGCCTCTATACACACACATTTATACAGAATTTTGATTCACACATACAATATCATTCAACATTCGAACCACACATTTATACAATCTGGAATTAAGTAACTGTATATACATATATGAATGAAGAATTACATATCAAATTACTCTATCTCTCTGGCTCGATTCTTCTAATTAGTGGTCTCTATTCCGACTCCACCCGTAGGCTTACAAATACTCCAAGTATCTAACCTTTTTCCTAACCTGTCTAACCTTTGAATTATACAAAAAGATCACAATTTATACAAAAGTGGATTCATGAACCAATTCTGGTTCAGATCCAAAAATCTCTCACTCTCTCCTAAATAACCTCTTCAACTCCACTCTTTTCTAAACAAACACTAAATCAAGCTTTCAAATTCCTCATATCCTATTCAAACCAAATAAATCTAACTGTCTGGCCTGATCTCCACATAGGGAGGATCAATCAGCCACTATACTCTTTTTTCTCAAAATAAAACACTCACACATTTAAATAAATAAAATTAACCAAACTCTTGCCTTCCAACCCTTTGTTAGTCACAACATGTGATCATCCCATCACATTGTTGACTAGGTCTAAGTGCTCCTGCATCAGTTGATGCCATAGTTAATGCAAGTTTGAACTTTTATTTAAATTACCCAACTCAAAGAACAAGAAAATCGCAAGCTTGCCTATACTTAGAGCTACCTCATTACCTCATTGTTCAAATTCTCCATCATTAAATTGGACAAGAAAGAGCTTATTATGTGTGGAAAAACTTTGATATAATATGTGAATTATAAACATATAAATGTGCCTAAGATGCTAAAGGACATTTGCCTTACTTTGGTCTAAAACCTTGCTTAATCCTACTTAGAAATAAAACTAATATGGCCTACATGAAAGTACTTTTACTTTGTTCTAAAAACATGCTTAATCCCACTTGGAAATAAAACTAATATCGGCTTACATAAAAGTAGTTTTATAAGAAAGAACAAATGTTTCCATATATCGCTACCTCTTTTTTATTCATGAAAATACACTGTTTTTAAGAACATATAATCTTCCAAAAACTTCAAATATTTTATAATAAAAAAATTTGTTTCATAAATCTTAACATAATATGGTGAGAGAATAAAGTAAAAGCTTTGTTCCATAAATTCTCACCATGATAAATGTTAAAATGATAGAGTATAGATTGTTTCAACAATGTATAAAATTTCACTTTATTTACTTTTGCTTATAGTAGGTGTCCAAGAGGGAATAACGAATCATGGTTTTAATGTTACTTTAGTGGCATTTAACATGTGTAGATTATTAATCTTTGAAAAAACATTTTTTTTACTGAAATACTATTGATAATTTTTCTCCAATGTTATTAATCACAACCACCTTATAACTTGTAATTTTAACGTATGTGCTTTACTATGCCGGAAACAGACACAGAACCATTCACCTTTGGGTTCACCGGAGGAGGATGCCTGAAACACACTGCAACCCCATATATATATTCGAGGGAAGGGTAGCTTCAGTTCAGATAGGAAGGCAAAGGCACCACAACATAAGAAATAGCGCAAAGATTTCCAGTCACACGGGCCTCGGGAACAGATTTGAGGTGCTTGGAGTTAAACAGAGAGCGCAGCCGATGTATGCCACCTTCGGGTCATGCATAAGAAATAGGCCTTAGTCCCCTCTAACACATGGTTGGTACGACTCACACGAGAGAGATTTTCCTTCTCTAGAGTGCCTAACTTAAGATAAGAACTTCGTCCAGCAATTTGAACTGGGGAAGAGAAGCTAATTCGAGTCAAACTTGTTTTTTCCATTCTCATCTTAGATTTTTTCAATTTTTTGTAAAAGGTTTTGAATTTCCATACTAAGCTTGAAAGTATTAGGGATATTTCATTAGAAAATTTATCATTATAAATATGATAAAATATTGAATTTTTTAACGAATAAATTATCTAAAATTTAGGAAATATAGAGAAAAAAATACACACACTATCTACAATAGGCACAAGTTTTCCACTAGGAAATCTTTATGAGAGAAATCTAGGTAGAAGGTGAGGTTGTCTTATCTCTTTTCTTTGGTGTGGAAATATGCAAGTATAAAGGAAGAAGTACTCTATGTGGAGTTGTTTGAGACTTGTGGCCTATAAAACAACTAAAAAAATTTAACCCTCTTTGCTATGTTCTCTAACTTCCCACTCCTAGTTCCTTTGCTCATTTATGGAACAAAATACAATAGCGTAGAATGAAACCCATACTCGTCTTAGCGATAAGTATCTAACATAGCTCGATAGCCAACTAGGGGTAAGGTTTGACTCTCTTAACCATCAACTAGAGTTATGATTTTGGACCTTCTAGAGTATTCTTGAAATTCCACACTTGGCTATCCCAATTTGCACGAGTAATGGGGTTTGATGTGGCGTCCTCTCGTACCATGGTGGGCAACACAATAGGTCAAGTTCTAGAAGGTGTAATTTTTGCATATGAGATCTCTTTGACACAATTGTTACGTTGTTGGAAATGCATCTAAGCATAGAACAAAGTTAGAGGTTTGGAACTAGTGAAATTTTTTTCACACAAAAAAATATCATTTAATGCCTCAAAATGGCTCTAGAAAATTTCAAACCTTAATTCTCCAAACTAGGACCTCCTATTAAAATGATCATGCATGTTGATTCCTCCCATTTTTTCCAGTTTGAAAGCATCAAGATAAATGAAAAATAATATAATGATCGATTCAGATCAAATGTTATCAACCATAACCACCTTCTAATGATATCTTTTGAATTCTACTAGCAAACATGCATAATAATGACTTTTGAAACTAGTTTCAAACTTAAAATTTTTAAAATTATGCTTATTATAATGATGTTTTAAAACTTTTCAAATGTCAAACTTACATACTATGAATTAAATTGGTCATCATTGATGATAGAAATAAAAATTTTGGGGCATATTTGATGTTTAAAATGCCATGTGATGGGTATTTTGACCATCAAATTTCAACCCCACTTAAAATTCTTCGGTCCTCCATTTGTTCACCACAATAATCGATGCATGTGTTTTCTCAACTAAAACAACTCCATATTTACTTTAATTCTTTCTCAACTACAATAACCCTTTACTACACTTATATTGTTTGAGGAATGCTTGGTGTACATGGCCCTCTCTATCGCTTCTTGACTACAAATTGTTGCTACAATCACATCATCTCTTTTCTAACCCACTAATAATATCTTCCCTAAATCTCTCAACCCTTTGTCTCCTATACTCCACCTTCTTATGGGGCATATATATGAGTAATTTACAACCATTCATCACCAACATCCTTCAAATTACACATTGGGTCAACACCTATTTTGTAACTAATTCCCTCTATTAAATGGACAATATAACAATTCTAAGAAAATAATCAATCAATCAATTCAACAGTTATTGTTGATCTAACATAATCATGGTGTCATGTGATTCTTCAAAACAATCTATTACTCATCCACATGGCCTTTTCTTTGAGGTTCAATTACAAGTCCCCAAAGAAATTGTTATGGGTGGTTGAACTTCATGGTGATTGTTAATCACATTAAAATCAATCAATGCTTCTATCAACAACATACTAGTCCACTAATAATCTAGGGGGATATTAGTGGCAAGTCGCCTATTCCACTTGGACACCCTACACTATTTTGTTTCAATTTCCTTAATTCTAGCACAACATTCTATTTTTCATAGTTTTTCAAGTCATGAACTTCCAAAGTTGTTTTGAGGCCCTAAATGACATTTTTTTTAAATGCACCGAGCTCGTAGCCTAATGGTAGGGGATTGTCGAGAATTTTTTTTGTACTTAGATAGATATTTCTAACAAGGTATAATTCGTGTTGAATGGAGATCATATGCCCAAAATATGACATTGGGAAGTCAGTGTTCCAACTAACCCCAACGGGGC
>APFE030302666.1:0-27092 GCA_000404065.3 Pinus taeda
ATTATAATCTTCCATCTTTAACTTTGTCCTAAGTAAAATCCTATTTTACTTAGGAAACTCATGCAAAATTCCATAAAAATCCCTCAAGATAACTTGTTATTCTAAGTTTAAGTGTTGAAGATAAAATATTGCAATTTAGTTCAGAAGTTATCACTTTCTTAGATGTGCAAAAATATTTTGAGTTTCCTTGTCCTTTGCCATATTTTACATTTAACTCTATTATACTAAATCCCTAATAAAATACCTTATCCTAAGTATACAAATCCCTTTTTATAAATATCCCAAAACTCTTATATTATATAGTTTAACCAAAGTAATTATTTTCCCAAAAATTCATTAAAAACCCCGCTTTATAAGCCCTTTGGTTAAAATTACCATTATATTATAATCCTGCCCTTATGGTAATTAAATAATATTTGTTTGTTACCATATAAATAAAAAATATATATACAAAAACTTTAAACATGCCAAATGTATGTTTAAATACAAAAATATGAATAAAACTTCCGAAAAGTTTCGTGCTACCGTGGTTTTTCCACCTGGTAATCCCCGCCCCGACTGCAAGTAAAACTCAGTGTTCTTTGTTTTTCGCTGAAATAGTGATTAAAAATCATCACTGAGTCCTTCCCAGAGGTTTTAAAACTGTGTAATTGCTCCCTGAATCAACAAATTGTGCCAATTTCCTTCATTTTTTAGAAATCCCGCCCGACCTGTGAGTAAAACCAAAAACCTGCATTTTGAATCCACAAGAACCAAAATGGAGGTGTCGACAGCTCTGAATATTACTCCACTGAATGCTCCTCATCATGAATTGGAATATTTACCTTTGATAGATGAAGATTTCCAAATTAAATACCTGCATTTTGATGAAAGTCCCCTATTTAGCTATTGTCGCTGTAGAGACGAATACTCAAAGGGGCACGATCTTATAGGGTTGTTGGAATCCAATCTCCCAAGGTATCTCATTCCTTCAGTCATTTATTTCCCAGAAATCATCCATTACTGCCATTCTAACTATGATCTCACTCAAAGAGCTGTAATATCCCCTGACTAGAGTGTTATTTTCCCCATTACTCCCCAAGCTATCAATATGATGCTCCATTTTGAACCTGGTCAAAACCTCACTCCCTTGTCCATTGGGGAATTGCTTGAAAAATCTACTCGGTTGTCCCCTGAAGAGGTAACCAGAAGATCACATCCTTGGATAAAAAGTCTTAATACTAGTCATAAGATTTGTTTACTCCAAGATTGTTATCAAATCTATTCAAACAAAGGTTAGAAAGCATAACAGCTAAAAGAGTATCAGTGGTTAAAGTGTATGAGGTAAAAGTCAGTGAAAGTTAAAACGAAGTTACAGAGCAGTCAAAGGTAAACAGTAAAAGTGAATACAGAAGGCAGTAAAAATGGTAAAAAGGGATGATAATACTTTCACCAATATTGAGGTTTGTCTAAAGTGAAAGTAAAACAATCAAAAGAGCAAGAAAGTAAAAAGATGAAAAAACATAACAAGAAGGAACATTTTTGTAGAAATTGCATATTTTAGTCATAATTTTGCAGAAAATATTGTGATCAATCCAAGATGAATTTTACAAAAATGAAGGAGGTTTATGTTCTTAAGAGGGCCATCTACACAAAACTCTCTCATGTTTCTAACAGCCATTATGGTTTTGGAAATATTAAACAATGTTGGAAAGCACGTTTTGCAGAAAATTTCAGTTTAAGTCATCATTTTTCAGAGAGTATTTTGGTCAATCCAAAATATTTCATAAAAAACTGAAGGAGGGTTTTGTTCCTAAGATAACCTTATACAAAAACCTATCTCAGTTTTTTCACAGTGATTTTATAATGAGAGATACATGCGCATCTTTACAGGCCATTTTTCAGACTCTGTAAAACTCTGTTTCACATATTTTTTACAGAGCCTATTATGCATAGCTGGAGAGGAATGTTGGGAAAATGAAAGAGGTTTATCTCACCAACATATTGATATCAAATAACCTCTTTCACTTTTTACATATCTATTACGTATTGAGAAATAAAAAAATATCATTGGACCCCAAGTTTGTAGAATTGTTGGAGCAGATTGCACAAAGAAATGAAACAGTTATTGACTTGGATGCCTCATCATCAACTAAGAGTTGGATCAAATTCGAATTATTCTCTTTGTCATCACCTATCCATACAAAATAGTGCCAAATAGATGCATTAGTTTGAGTGTCCTTTAATTAAGTTCTATTTATGTAAATAGTTGGAGAGATTTGTGAACCAATTTTGATATTTGTTTCAAGATATTTTAGTTTAGAATTGGTATAAATAATCCACTCTTGGAAGCATTGAGGGGATTCCATTACTTGGCTGTAACATTGAAACTTCAGAATAAAAGCGCTTGGAGAAATTTTTCGTGGCTTGGCTAGATGAGAATTTAAAGCACAAGACTTGTTGCAGGATTCATGTGTTGGACAACAATTCAATAAGTGTTTCTACCCTTTCTCTGAAATTTTATATCAGTCTATAATATCATCATATCCATTTATGAATAATTCGCATAAGAGATTGGAACAGAATTCGCTTAATTGTGCTCTATTTTTATATGTTATTATTCTTGATTTTTTCTTCCAAATTAGTTATAAGCATGAATTCTTAAATGCTCTTGCTTTACTAATATTAAACACATAATACCATCATATCCATTCCCGAATAATTTGCATAAGAGATTGAAACAAAATTTTCCAAATGTTATTATTTTTTATGTTTTCCTCTAAATTAGTTATAAGCATGAATTCTTAAATGCTCCTGCTTTACTAATTTAAACACTGCTGGTTACTATAACAAAGGATTCTTCATTGCTCTTTGTTTGTAGTCATTTCATTTCTTTCCTTTGGACATGGTGAAAGACTCTTAGTTGCCTTTCATCCCTTCAAAATCATCCCATCCACTTTAAATTTTAAGGATTTTTCTCTGTCTAGCTATCTTGCCTTGTAATACCATCTTGTGCTTAGAATAGAAATCCAGTAAAGCAATCCTTTAACTCCATAGCCCAATGGACTGAAAGCTCTCAATCTTGCCCTTAGTTTGTGGATTCCACCATTTTCCCAAAACAAACTCTTGAATCTATAACTAGCCTAAAACCTTCCAAGAACAAAGATAAATCATAAAGAGAGAGCCCTCTCTGGATGCAGAGTGGCTAGATTCTGCATCTAAAAGGTTGGTTTGTTATTACCTTGGGTATACTTTCCTCTTACACAACTTCTAGGAAAACCTGAGTGATAACAGTTGTAATGAGGAATCCAAGATCCCATAGAAAGAGGCTTTGTTTGGTAGAGCCCAACCAGGGTGTGGAACATCTTTTAACTGGTTTATTCATGGTTATGTGAGGAATCAAATGTTCCTTTATTGTATCCATAATCACCTCCTTGGCCTTCAGTTCCTTCTTTTAAGTTGCGAACCATTGTGGATCTTTAGGCCTAACATCTTTGACGATGTCTAAGATAGTAAATTTGAGGCACCTTCCAATATGTTCTAAAATATTAGGTTAGTTGATGCCATTCTTAAGATATTTTCCACAAACTTCTAGACCCTGTCAATAGGTAAGAACAACCTTTGAAACTCTTGAAAAAATCAATTAGAGGAATCTTTGATACCTTGGGGATTTCCCTATTCCTATGTGATCACTATCCTAATATTCAGTTAATCACATAACTCTTGAAACAATCACCCAGTCATTGAAAATAGTAAATATCATAAGCATAAAATAATTCTGACAGATGCACATAATTTTCTTTATCAAATCTGCTTCATTCAACTAAATATTGCTAACAAGGAAATCTACACAACTACTAAATCTTGGTAGTTTTAGGGTAAACAAATCCACCTCAACTTGAGTTGTATGGCCTGCTAAATAGCTACAACATGTAGGGAATTGAGAAAACAACAATCTCTATTATATACCTTGTTGTATGGTTGTATGACTTGTGATTCAATACAGTATGACGTTCTAAAAATTTGTATGATTGTGTGCATTTGTTGTATAGCCTTTATGGTATGGTAATGCTTCTCCTAGTTAATGTGATTTACTCTATCATTATGTTTTAGTTGTTGTCCCTATCTAATAATAATTTTGTTTGAACCCTATCTTAATTTGTATTTTTACTTTTTGTTGAAACCATGATGTACCAAAACCCAAATCTCTTGGTGATATTTCTTATTGAGATTAATATTATAGTGTAATTCATTAATGACTAGATATTCTTAACACTCAACATCTAAATATAAGACTTCCGAAAAATTCACCCTGAACATACGTGTAAGTTCTTGTCCAAGCTATATTTCTCAACATAGATAGATCCATTAGAAATTTCCCTTGTCCAATGCCTCACCCCTTAGGGTTGCTTGAGAAATAGGGTTTCTATCAAGAATCTCTTTCCCACAACCTTGAATGTTAGGGGAGTTAGGCTTCCATTTTCTTGTACTTGTGCTTTGATCATATGGTTAGGTCCTATAAGTAGTGTTGACTCATAAGAGGATATCATTTTATATGCATTGGCCCATTTATAAGTATTGCTAACTCTATTGAGGAGCTTGTATTGTTGCCTCCTCAGACATCCTTGGTAGCCAACATTAGCTTTAGATCTAGATCAAATTCTATTGTAAGTTATAAGTCTAAAAAACCAGTGCTAGTGCTACCCTCCACAGAACTTGAAATTCTCTCTTTTATCTTGCATTTATACTTTCTAGGACTTGCACCTTATTTTATATGTTCTCTTGGCTAGATATTTGGGTTTTTAGGTAGAAATTTAGTTATTCAATTCTTTATCTTTATTTACTTTGAGTATTGTTCTAGGAATTGATTTAATGCTACCACATTGTATTTACACTGGATGTGTAGTATCCCTGAGGGAAAAATTTCTCTTAGGGTTGACAAGAGCACATGACAATATTTGTATTCTAACTAGTATCACATCGTTACTTCAATTTTTTCAAATAGAGACAATATTGAATACAATAAACAGTGTAACCAAAATTAAATTCCACCAATCTCTTATATGCATGAAACCAATACAATAGTACATAATGGGTTATAAAACTATATTCCTTCCAAATTGTACACTACAGTTTCAGATACACAACAACTGCTAATGCATCAATAAACCTTATTACCCTAATACTTTTAGCCTGACCTTAAGCCTCGGGAATAAGCCAGATTTCATTGCCTCTTTGCTACCACAGTCCAATGGCTACCACAAACCTTCCTTGTGGCATAGATCAAGCCCTAGTAAAAATATTTCCTAACAAAAGGTGATTTGTTGCTCCAACTATCCTTGAACTAGCCTATGCTTCCCCAAATAGTCTTTCACTACTCAAAACCAGATCTCAGGAGGGTTTGTTGCCAAAATTTCCATATCAGATAGACTCAATGACCTTAATAGAACTTCAATAATGATGAAATGATGTTATGTATCAACTGTTGTCATAAAGAACCATTATGTGGTAGTCTGCAACGATCAACCTCAGTAAGGTTTAAGCAAGTTCTCATTGTCACAAAGGGTTCCTTTGGATATCTTCTGTCCAAATTCTATCTTCATGTACTAGCATTTGAAAACGAGTTCTTACCTCATATTTGGCCTCAGGGTTATTTTACTGCCCCAAATATTTACCCTTTAAACAATTTTTCTTTCCATAGAAGGACTTTTCAAGGTGGGAAGCATGCCTCAAATAGGGTTTCATGATTGTTTGATGCCCATACCTCACTTGTAGACCCTCATTGTCCCTGGAAATGCCTTGAATAGGCCTATCTTGTCACAAATTAGCCCTTCGAAGCCCCAACAAGGTCACATAATTTGTTGCTATCTATATTCTTTATAACTTGTGCCTTCACATCTTCTACTGTACTAAGTTGTCATTTTTTACTCAAGGTCACTAATTTTGCAACCTATGAAGCTCAAACTTAACAAACTGACATTTCTCCATGTTCAAAATAATTTGTGCTTTCCAATTAACTATTCCTCTAAACATGGTAACTGCCTCTTTGACTTATTCAAACGATGTTGCAATGCTTATTTCAGCCCTATTTATGATCACAATATCTTCTGCATGATAATGTTGGGGAGGGCCATTTTTTTTTCACGTGGCACAATTACTCCCTCTGTTTGAGAAACGTTGGGTTGAATAGTAACTAGCTCAATGTTATTCTACTTTGCCACTCTTTGTTTCATTCAGGGATGTGAATGGCTTGGCACTTCCCATCTGACAATTTTGCACCTCAGTAATGCTCTCTTCAATTTTAAGTTATCTAGTGGCACTTATAACTATAATATTGTATGTGACAGTTGTTATCACTCAGAATTTCCTTTGAAGTTATTGGAAGAAGGCATAAACTGAGGTAACCACAAACCAATTGTTGGGCCATGAATACGACCACTTTGTAACACTTATTTTATCCATTTTTACTCTTCTCTATTATATCACTTATCATAATTTATCATATAATTCTATTTTACAATGATTTTATTAATGATAAGTTTCAATAAATTAGTTGTAACATTATTTACCATTTTTAGCCTCCAAGGTAATTTCTAGATTGAAGATTTGATTTTTAAAAGCACCAACTCAGAAATTCGCTGGAATAAGGAGTGACAGTTTTGCGGTTAATATTCTAAGAAAATGGAGAAGAATCTAGAAAATCTGGAACATGGGTTTTGTCCAGAACGGGCCCAATTAACTTTATCAAAGAACGTTTTGCCCAAATTCGACTTGTACTGAGAGAAACGCAGGGTTCTTTGAGCACGATTTTCTTAGATTTGTTGTTGCAGCCGTTTCCCAAATCTCAGCTGCAAAGCCAAATTCGCCCTGCTCTTGTTGAGAGATGGATGGAAATATATTTTCTTGTTGATCAATTGGTTGGAAACATTCCAATTTTGTAATAGAATCATGTTGTAATTACGCTGTAAGGCGTTTCCCTCTGAAATCAACTCCCCTCTCTGCTTATCTGTCATCTTGTAAGCCACACGATTATATGTTAGACGATTGCAACAATTTCAGCCGTTGATCGTTGATTCAAAGGGTTGCCCAAAAGGTTTGGGCATTTGATTTGGCATCCGATCGAATATTTTCATCCGCGCAGCTGAACCGGCTCCTGTTACCTGCAAACGCCACCTTCTTTTCCTTTTTCCTTTGTTATTGCTTTCTGTAATTTTTTATTTGGTGGATTTCTTGCATGCGTTAAATTCGGTGCAACCGCTGAATGGATTGAGAATAGATATTGTGCGTGCAGATTCATTTACTTCAGCTAATGTCACATTCACAGAGCGCTGGAAACGAGCAGTCCATCACAGTCACGAGAGACTCATGTCTGGAAATAAATTTCAGGGTGATGCTCAAACGGCAGATATCCAAGCTCCAGTAAGCGCAGGAAATGAAGAATTTCTTATCAACATGGGAATTGGTATGCCTCCATTATCAGTTTCTGCAATTTTGGACACCGGGAGTGATCTAATATGGGCCCAGTGCAAGCCCTGTATTAATTGCTATCAACAACCAAGTCCAGTCTATGATCCTTCCCGGTCATCCACTTACATTATAGTCCCCTGCACGGACTCCTTGTGCGTGGCTCTTCCGGCCTTTCTTTACAACAATAATGGAGCCTGTAAATATAACTATACCTATGCTGACCAGTCCTTCACCCACGGCATTCTTTCATTCGAGACCTTTGCATTTTCTTCTCAATCACTTCCTCTTATTGCGTTTGGTTGCGGCAATGACAATGGAGGAGTTGGCTTGCAAGGAAGTGGGGTAGTAGGCTTCAGAGGAGGACCTCTCTCCTTGGTTTCACAGCTCAGCCCGTCGTTGGGAAATAGTTTTTCTTACTGTTTGGTTTCTGTAACTGATTCTCCCTCCAAAACCAGCGCTTTGTTTTTAGGTCACACTGCTAGCTTGAATGCCATGACAGTCAGTTCCACTCCTATTATTCAAAGCAGCACAAATCCATCATTCTATTATCTACCATTGGAGGAAATCAGCATTGGTGTCTAATCATTGAGTATCCCTGCTGGTATCTTTTATCTTCAACCTGATGGCTCTGGTGGACTTATCATTGACACTGGAACCACCTACAGCTTTCTGCCACAGACTGCTTATAACGCTGTCAAGGAAGAGTTGAGGGCATCGGTTGATCTCCCACGGGCCAATGCCTCAAGCATTAGCTTGGATTTCTGCTTTAACAAACAGGGCTCCTCAAATCCAAGTTTTCCTACTATGACAAAAGATTGCCTGGGTAAGAAATGTCAATGTAATGTAATGTACTTATTTGTTGGTCTTTTCAATATGTATTGTATCCTTGTCGTAGAATTTATTTCCAAGTGCTAAAAAGAATGGTGTATCTTTAATAGAGAGGGGGTTTCAATGAGACTCTGCTATGCTTTTTTCCTATTGATTATGAAAATTTGCTGATATTGACGTGCTTCACCACAATCATTTGACATTTGGTAAAACAAGGTTTTTAGGATCTATCATTTTGTCCTTTTAATAAATTATGAAACCCTTTATACCTCTGCCTTTTTTTTGGAAACTTTGATTTGGATTCTCAACATTTCACAACTTGTGAACCTAATTTCCTACCATGAGTCTTAATTCCATTTAACATTGATTATCTGGATCCCTTTGAGTGAGTGATTCAATACTTGCGTTAAGTGAAGGCAGGGAGATAAAGAGTTGACCTTTTGTTTAGTCCGTGGAACCTTACTTGATGTGATTCCCTTTTGTTTAGCTCATGTGCATATTTTTTCCATTGAAAATGCTTGAAAATAGACACCAGAGCTCTGCGTTGTTGGTAATATCATTTGGGACAATAAACTCTGTTTATATGGGCTTTGTTAGCATTCAAACCCCATACAAAACCAAAGTATTATTTGGACTTAATTCTCACTAACTTGGTTGTAACCATACAGTAACATAGTTCATTTAAGTATATAGGTTGCCTACGTGTCTGTAGGTTACCTGCATGACATTTCAATTTAGCAATGGGCCAGTTTGGCTCATAGACAAGCTTATTCCTCCAACCTACAACCACATTTATATATGCATTCAAGAGCCCAAACCAGGATCCCTGTGCACTGCAGGTTGTATACGAAGACCTGTAAGGATTCCAATATACCTAACTTTCTTCCAATGAAATTAGGCTCCAAATCGCATCAATATCTGCCAGTCATAGAAGTTGCTTCTATGAGATTTAAATGATATGTATTTTCTTTATATGACACTTGAGATTACATGTGGGTTATCTTATTTTGGAAACTTTTTGGCTAGTACTTGGTATTTGCATTTGGGGCTATGCTTGAGGCTGATTTCAAACTTCCCATTGATTTTTTAACATTTTCTAAAAACTTTTCTCCTGACATGAATCGAATTATAATGTATGCGTTGTTCTATTTCCTATTTGTTAAAGAACGAGAAAATTGCAGCTACGATAAAGAAAGACATAGTGATGAACTATGCAGCTCTACTTTATCACTGTCAAATATCATGTATATATACAAATGTGGATGGATGAAATATTCTGCTTCCATGGAATATGAACCACCATAATTACAAACAAAGGCGGAATACAAAATTCGCGAGCTTGTTGGATGCCATGGTGTATGATTATTAAGTTAGAATTTTTTTATTTAGATGAGGGTGATCTATTGAAATTCGCTGTACATTTATAAAGCATATTTACGCCGTAAGGTGTTTCCCTCTGAAATCAACTCCCCTCTCTGCCTACCTGTCATCTTGTAAGCCACACGATTATATGTTAGACGATTGCAACAATTTCAGCCGTTGATCGTTGATTCAAAGGGGTTGCCCAAAAGGTTTGGGCGTTTGATTTGGCATCGGGTCGAATAGTTTCATCCGCGCAGGTGAACCGGCTCCTGTTACCTGCAAACGCCACCTTCTTTTCCTTTTTCCTTTGTTATTGCTGTCTGTAATTTTTTATTTGGTGGATTGCTTACATGCGTTAAATTCGGTGCAACCGCTGAATGGATTGAGAATAGCTATTGTGCGTGCAGATTCATTTACTTCAGCGAATGTCACATTCACAGAGCGCTGGAAACAAGCAGTCCATCGCAGTCACGAGAGACTTCAAAAGCTGCAGCTCATGTCTGGATATAAATTTTAGGGTGATGCTCAAACGACAGATATCCAGGCTCCAGTAAGCGCAGGAAATGAAGAATTTCTTATCAACATGGGAATTGGTGTGCCTCCATTATCGTTTTCTGCAATTTTGGACACCGGGAGTGATCTAATATGGGCCCAGTGCAGCCCTGTATTAATTGCTATCAAAAACCAAGTCCAGTCTATGATCCTTCCCGGTCATCCACTTACATTACAGTCCCCTGCACGGACTCCTTGTGCGTGGCTCTTCCGGCCTTTCTTTGCAACAATAATGGAGCCTATAAATATAACTATACCTATGCTGACCAGTCCTTCACCCACGGCATTCTTTCATTCGAGACCTTTGCATTTTCTTCTCAATCACTTCCTCTTATTGCGTTTGGTTGCGGCAACGACAATGGAGGAGTTGGCTTGCAAGGAAGTGGGGTAGTAGGCTTCGGACGAGGACCTCTCTCCTTGGTCTCACAGCTCGGCCCATCGTTGGGAAATAGGTTTTCTTACTGTTTGGTTTCTGTAACTGATTCTCCCTCCAAAACCAACCCTTTGTTTTTAGGTCACACTGCTAGCTTGAATGCCATGACAGTCAGTTCCACTCCTATTATTCAAAGCAGCGCAAATCCATCATTCTATTATCTATCATTGGAGGAAATCAGCGTTGGTGGCCAATCATTGAGTATCCCTGCTGGTATCTTTGATCTTCAACCTGATGGCTCTGGTGGACTTATCATTGACACTGGAACCACCTATAGCTTTCTGCCACAGACTGCTTATAACGCTGTCAAGGAAGCGTTGAGGGCATCGGTTGATCTCCCACGGGCCAATGCCTCAAGCATTAGCCTGGATTTTTGCTTTAACAAACAGGGCTCCTCAAATCCAAGTTTTCCTACTATGACATTCCATTTCAAGGGAGCAGATTACAATTTGGCCCCGAAGAATTACCTACTGGGTGTTGACAGTGACATCATCTGCCTTGCAATACTACCCATTACCAGTGACCTAGGTGGTCTTTCCATATTCGGTAATTTCCAGCAGCAGAATTATCAAATATTCTATGACAACGAACGCAACGTCCTCTCGTTTGCGCTAACCGTTTGTGACATCCTATAGGTAACCAACCGCATTTGCACCTGCATTTCTTCATATATATTTGGTATTACAATAACTTTTCCTTTCGGCAAAATAATTACGCCGTAAGGATTACCTTGGGTTGCTTGTGTTTGTGTCTAAGTTTGTTGTGCAGTTTCTATGTAGTTACATCACACTTCCACTTTATGCCCTTGTGACATAGGTCAGTCTACTCCATGTTCATTGAAAACACAATCAGTTTAGGTGTTTGACAGGATCAATTGAACTTGAGAAAATGCTGGCTTATATAATTACAAAAAAGGAGAGTTACATCGTCCAAGTATTCACTTAGTATATTCACTTGGTTTATTTTGTACAGAAATAGATTAATCAAACCCTACATTGTGATATTAAATATCTTACTTGTACTGATAAAATTAGAGATAAGGTGTCACCTGATAATGCATTAAAAACAGAGGAAGAAACAATCAATGTTGCACATAGTTGCTTGAGAAAGGATTTGTCACTTCTAGAAATGAGAACGGCCATAGGAAATGGCATTTCTTGTCTTGTTTCCATTTCTGGAGCATTTCTTCAGCAATAACAAAACCCCTCCTTCCATTGCAATGTCTATTTCATTATAGGACATCACATGTCAAAAATCTGGAGGCTCTAGAAAATGAAGGGATTGGACTGAAAACTGAAATTAGGTGCCATAATGTCGAATAGAGTAGATGGAGTATAATTCATTTTGCTTGCTAAGATGTTCTGATTGCAACTGTGGACAATATACAAGGATGCAAAAGAAATGTAGACATAGAACGTATGTTATTTCTTGTTTATAAAATACTTAAAATGCCTATTATAAAACAACAGCCCATCCCTAATATAAGGCAAAAGACCATTAAAAGCATCTTGCAATCCTGCCAGATCACAATCATAGATAGGAACAACATGAAACTGGTAGCGATGGTATGTTGAAGGCGGATCACAAGCCCCTATCTCTGCAAGTTTGGAGTTCAACCAAAAGAATCTGAACTCAGCACTGCAGTCATATAATGTATATCCTCGCCAACAAATCATATCAATTACATAGTAGCTTTGATCTGCCTGCAGCAGAGATAACAGAACACAACAAGATTACAAAATCAACAACCATAAAATCAAGACAACATAATTGGAAGCCTCAAACATGAAACATCAACATTCTGAAATATGCCAAATCATTAAATCACAAATTTACCTCATGAAATATACAATCCAAAATACAAAACGTGTGACCAGGGCCAGCAACATTTTTTGTCCTTGCACCATTTGGCAAAGCTGATGGGAAGCGATGCAAGATCTGTCCATTGCGAAGCCTGCTTACTGTTGTACCATTAGAAGAAACAACAAGGCATCGTTTGCCTACAGGTCTTGGAAAAACATACCTGTTCACAAAGTTACAAACAAATATGAAGCCAATTCCTTCAACCACTGAAAGAAAGTGAAAACAATATCGCTATGTAAGTGTATCAATCTACCCATAAGTTTATCTTTATTGCATATTATCCATAATCACTCTGTCCAAAGTTACTAAGAACATTTTCATGAGAATTAAAAAAATATATATATCCTTTGTTGTATGCACCATATCCTGAATGCCTTTTCCTGTTGATCATATTTGCTTCTCAATTTTTATTTTCTTCAGCTTCTTAATCCCCTTCTCTCCAAAGTGTCAATACTGCTAGCCTGACTGCCATATCCTTTATGAGAATCTATTGAGCTTTTGAAGTAGGCTACTGCACTTAGTACCCCATACATCTCAAGCTCCTGTATACTTTCATATCAAAGAACTTCACTGCCTCTGGATCTGGTAATTTGATCTTTAGAACATTCACCTCCAGCTATGGGTGAATACCAAATTAACATTTCAGGAAAAGGCATGTACAACAAATGCTTGACCATGCAGTAACTTCATACAATTCATTTGCAGTCCATTAGGATGTATGGATGCACTTGGGTCATTTGGCAGAGGTTTTCAGTTACTGTGTGACTCGTCTCTATAATTTATTTGGGACTTGTGCTCCACACTCATGTGTATGATGGTTTATTATGCAATCTTTGGTGGTTGCAGACTGGTAGAACAATCTAATTTATTTATTTATTAATTATTACATTCACATCTAGTTGACTCTAGGATACATTCTGGTCATTATATGAATAAAAGGGTAGTTTAATGACCCCTTAGACCGTGTTTTAGTGGAGCTCAAACACAGGAATCTCATTATGATTATAATATATGCTCAATATATTATTAATGTACCGTCACTCTCACATTTGAATTCCTGGCAACGATTGAATCTTGGATTATGGCAGTCTTTTACTGATTAGGTAGGCGGGAGAACCATATGGCATATTATAAGATTAACAGGCATCTCCTTTTCAAAGCAAATAAACTGCTGAAATATAACCAATGGAGAAAATACGCCACTTCACATAGTCTGAAGATATTTTCAGGATTTACTCCTTTGAAACTGATACAGTTTGGTGGGGCAGATCGAGGCAAAAATGCAGCCCCGGTGGATTCTGCTTAATACTCACTTGATCTCATCAATGGACCAATGCCCTGGTTATCTACCCATGCTTGAAGTGTTCGTTCTTTGGTGGTTATTGCCCATTCTGGCAATCATTTTGGACAATCTCTTGTCACCTACTTTGCTCTAGATGTTAGTGCTCCTGACAAGTTCTGTAATTTTAGTCTTCAAGTACTTGTATATGGCCTGCTATTGAGATCTTACATGTAACATAAGTTTTACTGTTTGAACACTGCTACATATTGTCATGAAAGTCAGGTCTGACAGTCATCATATTAGTTTGATTATTGTTGCTAGAAATTCACTGAAGGTCATTTTTTGAGTGCGTTGTTCATCCTAGCTACTGCCTCATTGATCACACACCTCGAGCTGCAGAGTTAGGGATTTATCCATCTGCCCATTTGAGTATTTAGATTGTAAAAATATGTTTGCATTATCTGGTGATCTACATATCTTCCCAATACAGTTTAAGGTTTTAGGAATTTGTTTATATACTTCTGGCATCATGATAGATCATAGTTTCTAGTTGACCACTTCATTTTAATAGGCCCTTTGTACCGCTGTTTGATGTGACTATTATTCCTCTAGTCTCTTAGTACTTTGATTTTACACCCTCATCCAGGATTTTTTTTTGGAAGTGCTTTAAGAAACAATTCCCAAAGGTTGCTGCCCTGTTTAGAGCAGAATTCCTTCTGCCAAGGTGCTACAGGCCAGGTCCGTGAGGTAGCTATTCTGCCAAAATTGTGCAGGGCTTGCAGTTGGCTTCATCTCTTTGAAACTAATACTATTTGGGTGTTGCAGATTTGGTTGAAAATATAACGCTGGTTGACAGCGTAACACTCCCTTGATCCCATCAGGTACCATTCCCCGAGTTTTTGAGTGATCTTGATTTTTCACCATCATCCTGGAATGTGTTTTCTACAAGTGATTTGAGAAACATACACCAAAAGGGGCTGCCCAGTCCAAGAGGTTGCTATTCTACCAAAATGGCCTGGGCCTTGCATTGGGTTTTACTCCTTTGAAACTGATACAGTTTGGTGGGGCAGATCCAAGCAAAAATGTAGCCCACATCATCAAATGGCCATTACATCGAGTCCTGGAATGATGGCTTTGCAAATGAAAGCAGAGTAGCACTGCAATTATTTTTTCGTGGACTAAAAGCAATGTATGCATACAATAAATATTGATATGTTTAAAAACAGTATGCAAGATCAGAATGAATGTAAGAACCAGCATGAAAAAGGTTTTGCAGCCCTAAATTTATGGAAAAGTCTTTTTGGAAGACTCACGCAGTTTTGAAGCTTTCTAAGTCTACTCAGAATTCTTTTCGGCCCAAAACTTTCAATGTCAAACGACATCAGCAAAAAAGGAACCTTATCTCTCAGTTTGTATTGAGTCTTTAATTTCCTTATTAAACCCAGCCTTCATTGTCCACCTTGAGGGTGACACATTCTGTAATTTGAATATTTAAATGTGTCACTCTTCCGTATATAAATTTCAGGTAAATTAGGTGACAATACCATCATCATCTGATAAGGATTACCTTGGGTTGCTTGTGTTTGTGTCTAGGGTTGTTGTGCAGTTTCTATGTAGTTACATCACACTTCCACTTTATGCCCTTGTGAAACAGGTCAGTCTACTCCATGTTCATTGAAAATACAGTTTAGGTGTTTGACAGGATCGATTGAACTTGAGAAAATGTTGGCTTATATAATTACAAAAAAGGAGAGTTACATCGTCCAAGTATTCACTTAGTATATTCACCTGGTTTATTTTGTACAGAAATAGATTAATCAAACCCTACATTGTGATATTAAATATCTTACTTGTACTGATAAAATTAGAGATAAGGTGTCACCTGATAATGCATTAACACAATGGTTTAATGACACCACTTTTGGTTTTTTTGTGGTTGATTTTGCCCAAAATATGAGTAGAAATTGTTAAAACCATAGTTTCTCATTAGAAATAGGGGAAATTTTAGCTTTAAGATGTTGAATTTGCACAATCCAAATGTTTAAGGGATTTTTCAGGACATTGAATCCATTTTTGTACTCAAAAATACAATGAAACATTGTGATCTCACCAAAAATCATATCATCAGATTTCGATGAAACGGTTAAAAAATCACTTCATTAAAAAATAGTTAAACTCATAGTAAACAAATTTATCAGGAGACAGAAAACAGTGGAGTTTAATTTTTCTTTTGTACAGCAGTTATCTCTCTATTCAGAGCTTCAGGTAAAGCCTCAGAGGATTTTCGAATGAAAAGTATGACCACTCTAAAATATGCTTCCTTTTGTTTGTTAAATTAAATTTTGTTGTAGTTTGGAGCCTTCTAGAAAAGCAGAGAAATAGAAATGATGATTTCTCTTTAAATCATTTTACTTTTATTTCTTGATATAACCCTGTTTGTTGATAGATAGAGAACATTCATTTTACCCTGTTTGTTGATAGATAGAGAACATCCATTTTTGGGGCAAATTTTGTTTTTCCAATATGTACAAATGTTTTAGTGAGCTTTTGGATCATTCAAAAAACACTCTGTTCTGGTTAAATATCATGTATAAAGGAATATGCTCTTAAAATATGATGTGATATTTTTATGCAGATGGGATCTCACATGAAGAAGGCAATATTTGAAGAACAGACAGCCAATGCTTTGAACAGATGGCAACAAAATGCTAAGAAAAAAAACAAAACGAGATAGAAAGTCAAAGCATTCTTCCCCTGGTTTCACACGCAAATCAACTGTGTTTTCAGGATTTCAAAGCGGACAAACAACTCCAATCCATGGATCTTCTCCATTGCATTTGCTCCGAAGATACAAAACAGCAGGACACATGGAAACTGCAGATGCCTCTGAGAGATATGACCACTCAGAATCCAGCGCATCAAATTCGGCAATTAATGCATCTTCTTCTTATCCTCCCCAGCATAATCAACATGTTTTGGTTACCGAGGCCCCTGAGGATATAGAGACTACAGAATGTCCCTGTTCAAAAGATGCACACACAAATGATGACGAATTTCCCTTTCCGAGAATATAAATGTTCCATCCACATCATACAAAAGCTTGGCTAAAAGCCAATTTATATCTAAATTTGACTTATCTTCCATCGTAAAGTTTATCTTCATTTAAGCAGCAGAGAGAAGTGGACTCATAACAAACAAGGAACCAAAAAGGCATCTGCACATTCTACCTACATTTCATTCCATTGAAAAAATAGCTTTCACTAAAATCCACTGTTCAAATATTTTTAAAGGAGGAGCCACTTGCTTCTTCTCCTCTCCATTCTGTCAAATTCAGCGAGCACCAGTGCCATGATGGAAAGCCTTGCCATCGTATATGGGAAAGTATTGGGAAAGACAAAACAGCAGGCCCTGCCACTGATGAAGCAGAATGACATATTCCTTAGACTTGCTCTTACCATCACGGGATCTGAAAAGTCTCTGGCACCTCGTAATGGTGGTCGGTAGCCGAATATACCAGGACTCAGGGATTATATAGGTTGTGAAAACTAAATCCAGTTTGGATGTTTTTAACAATTAATTTGCATTCTCAGTTTTTCTCGATAAGATTTGAACATTATCAAA
Source organism: Pinus taeda (assembly GCA_000404065.3). NCBI lineage: Eukaryota > Viridiplantae > Streptophyta > Pinopsida > Pinales > Pinaceae > Pinus > Pinus taeda. The sequence continues at coordinate 17,388 of APFE030302666.1, forward strand.
TACTTTGATGGGCATCAAATACCCATCAAATTTATATGATTAATTAAATTAATAATTATTTATTTATCAAAAAAATACTAGTAGTTTAAGAATATGTATCTTTTAAGAGGTTATATATTTCAATCTAAAATGAAAAACACTTATATTCTTATATTTTTATAAACTTTTGTAACCAAATCTTACACAAAGGAATATATTTATTTCACAAACCAAAAAGTCTATACATATCATAACCATAATTTTAAAATTAAATTATAATTATTATAATTACAAAACATTATTATATATATCTAAATTAGTAAAATGATAAATAATCAAATAAAATAAATATATATTATAATATATATAATATATATAATATATATATAATATAATATATATATATATATATATATATATATATAGATATATATCAAATGAAATGCATTATTATTATTATTATTTTTTAAATTAATTTATTTTTCCTGAGAAAAAAACAACCACCTCGTAAATTTATCCATGGGAACGTGCTATGTTAAAAACATTAGTTAGGCTGAACATTTAATGTCTCACAACAAATCAGAAAAATGGCTAAGAGACCAACAAGTGAGAAGAACACGTAGGCCGGCCAAGAAAGCCCAAAGGGCGCACCAGCAAAAAAAAAACCAGAAACCCCAATAACAAAAATTAACTGGATTTCAAACAAAAAATTGGGCAAGGTTGCCTGGATAACTCCCAAAAAAACCCCACAGATTCATGGCATGCCAATCAGCGTTGAAAACGAAAATATGATGATAGCCTTTAAATTTCAACTCTAAATTTCCAGACAAGGTGTAACCTTTTACATAATGATCAAGCAATGAAATACATGGGGCTTTTACATAACCAAATGAAATCATTAAGATCAGGCAATCAAATACATGGGGTTCGGCAGCTTGAAGGTCCTGATCTCCATGGTACTAGTGGTAATGCTTCTGAGGACAAGGGCAGTGCTTTGACAATAGCTCATATACAAATGTTTCGAAGCTTCTATATTTTAAATGGCTAAACAAGATAGCTTCTATATCTTAAATGGCTAGGCAAGCTTTGTTAGACCTGTGGATTTTAATTTATGAAACCATTTATACTTATGTTACCTGACTAATTGGCTCTCTTATGCACCAATGTTCTTCGATCATATGCCCATTTTGTATGGAATGTCTACTAAGTGGTTCCACTTAATGGGGCATTGATTTGAGTGTTCAATATATTCTTGTTCTTTATCAAAGTATTTTTTTGCTCTATTTGCTTTCTTCAATTTATGCCTTACGGCGTTTCCTTTGCAACATCTGGTGCAAATGCTAGTTATCTCTATTGTAACTGCTCTCTGATCTCTCTATTTAAATGAAAACAGAGATCAGAGATGGGGATGACTTTGGGAGGGATTCGAATGATGGAATTGAGGATGAATTAGAGATTCAGAATTGAGGATGGCAGAGAGAATGGATAATGGCTGAGAGATGGAGAGATTTCTTGTTGTAATCCACTATAACTCTGCTTTGATATTTTAATATAAATCTGGTTGCCATTCCATCTTTGATCCTGCAGTAACCCAGCAGCATCCGCTGGCGGCTAAGGGCCCAGCCTCTGGTGGATTGTGCTGCTGTTGTATATTATCTCTTTGTTTTATGCGTGGTTTTGCTTATCAGCTTGAATCGGTAATCTGCTGTGTTTCATTATCTTATATTGCAGCTCTGTTATATTTCATATTTCGTTCTCTGCAACAAGAAAATCGTAATGTGCATTCTAACGTATTGTTATTCCTTTAAAGTCGTTAATGTAACATTGTTGTTCTCTACATAACGCTATTGTTGTTTAATTGCAGAGTAATCAAGATGTAACCTTCTTAAGATGGTATTACCGTATTTGTCTATGGTTTATACTTCATACGATTGCTATTCAATTGACATTGTGGTTCCATTATGAATTGTAATCGTTACCCTTTCTAACCAGGATTAATACTTGCGGTATCAGACTCATATTACTATTAATGTGTGCCTGTGTTAAGTTATTATGCATTTGTATTTGGCTTTCCAGGGTTGTTTCATATTCTATCATTAATCAATGTTGTTCTATTTCCATGTGCTGTCCGATTTATTCTTAGAGTAAAGATTACTATTAATTTGGCTTTGTTGTTGTTCATTTCCATTAATTAGAGTTTGTTTTTCAGATTCCTTTAATTACAGTTTGCTGCCCATTTACTTTTTTGTTCATTTCTATCGATTAATTGCAATAGTTTGCTTTTAAAGAGTTTTCCTAGTTTACTTTCAATAGTAGCTTTAGTTCAATTTCAATTTCCTTTTAATTTCTTTAAAGAAGGACTGTCAACTGTAGAGAACACTGGATTGCTTCCTCGTTCCCAGATTGATTGTCTTGTTCCAGTTTGATTTCAATTGCATCAATATCCAGAGGAATGAGTTATTGCTACAGTATCCCCGATTGATGGTTGTTTGAGTGAATGATTTAGTTTAGAACATTTCAGTTTCTTGTTGTTCCATTTCTTAGTTGTTGTTCCATTTCTTATATGTCGTTCCATTTTTTGTTATTTGCATTATTGATTGCTTTAGTGTGCAGAACGATCTGAAACTGTAGTGGGCATTGGCATTTGTTGTCTAGTCCCCAGATTGATGATCTGTTCCTTGATTACTTTTGGTTACATCAGTTTCTAAAGGGATGAGTTATTGTTACTGGACCCTTGACTGATACATTGCTTATTTTTCCGAATGAATGATTTAGGCTTCAAGGTATTTTGCTGTAGTTAGATTTCTTTCCAAGAATTCAGTTACTTTTTAAGCACTATACTGCAAAACATTACTCTTGAGTAAATAGCCGCCTCAGACTGAGTACACTCTTGAAATAAAAAGTTGTCCCTGGGTTGACAATTAATGTGAGGTAATTAGGAGTTAGAAAGACACCTTTTTATCTTTCCACATCAATCTTTTAAGTATAGGTTCTAGCCAACCTATGACTCAGAGAGGGCTCTCTCTATATGATTTAACTTTGTTTTTCTAGGATTTTAGGCTAGTTATTAATGTTCTTTGAAGGTTTGGTTTTGAACTTAAAGTTTGGTAGTGGAATTCTTGGGGCAAATGGATAGAGCTGGGTCTTCAAGCCATTAGGCTATGGAGTCTGTGAATGGATGGCATAACTAGACCAGATCATTAAAGGAAATGTTTACAGGGAAAGCTAGCAAAGAAAAAGGCAAATCTGCAGGCCTAATGGGTGAAGTGGTTCTAACAAGGGTGAAAGGGCATTTAAGAATCCTTGAACCAGGATTAGAATGTGGAACAGGGGATAATCATGAACAAAGGGCAACTAAGAATCCTTTGCTATAGATCACAAGAGGTTACCTAAAATAACGACCAATCAAGAATTCCTTAATCTTAGGTTTGTGAAGAAAACATTAATAATGCATAACAATCAAGATAGAGTGCATTTAAGCAATTTCTGAAATATCATTCCATGTTATAACATTTAGATTTAAGAGATACATAAAATATTATGGAAATAACATAAGAAAACACAACATTGAAAATGAGAGAATGCTTATTTGTAATTCACTTTACACAAGAATCCTGTAAAATGCCTGATCTTTATTCCTTGATCTAACAAGCCCATCCAGTCATTGATACAATAGAATTTTGATTTGAGAGAAAAAGTCTATAGAAATGTCTTGGAATCCACACTAGATACTTCGAAATGTGAAGTATTTATACAATAATATTTACAAAATATCTCAAAACAACTTGAGACTTAATCTAAGGAATAAAAATATCTTCTTGCATGAAGATAGAGACAGATGGTGAACTTCTTCATGTTGTCCCTTTTATTGTGGTGGTGCTGGCTGTTGCAGTTGAACTGGAACCTTTCAGTTGGCTGATATTTGTGGTATTTCTTCGTTGGAATCTTCTTTACTTACTTCTTTTACTTGATACTCTTTAACCATGTTGTCATATTTTACCTGTTTTACTGGGTTGCCTTCAGATTTTACTGTACAGTGACTTTCTGATGTAATTTATCACAGTAAATCTGTCATTTTCTCCCACCATTCTACATCAGGTAACTTTACATTTACCATTCTTCGGTAAATTTCATCTGCTTCAGTATACTTTGCAAAATTTGGCTTTGTGCGGAACATATTTTTTACCTCATGCTCTAGAAAAAATAAGTTCTCCAATGTGTCATATAACACTTTTCCTGTTGGCAAGGCTTTCATGGATGAAGAACTTGCTTGCTCCTTATCCAATCTTCTTAATTTGTCACCATAGTCCAACTGGGTCATAAGTTTGTCATTGATGACCATAGGACTGGGGACACCTTTCTCCCTTAAAATCTGAAACTTAGCCATGAATTTGTCAATGGCTTCTTGCATGCTATGTCACTTCTCTTTTAAGTTCAGCATAAGGTTCCTTTTGGAAAGAACCTTCCTAATCTCCAAAATGGCCTCAATCCTATCTTCTATGTCAAGCTCCTGCAGCTTATATCTGTTCTTGCTATTCAGGAAGTGGATGAGTTGATTAGCATCCTCCGGTTTATCTCCTAGTTCTTCCTTTACTTTCTGGATAGCTTCAGTAGCTATCTTCACTAATTTAGTCTGCTAAAAAATTACCTAGATTGATGGGAAAATATCATTGACAGAGTCAATGATATTGGCCCACAATGTCTCTTTGATTTGTCCTAGTGGCTTCTATAATGTCAAGTCCTTTTCTAGGACTTTGATTCTTTCACCCATCCTCTGGGCCTTCTCTGCTTCTTCTTTCTTTTTTGAGCTGGGCAAGTTTGTAATCAGTTTCTAAAATTTCCACTTTCTCCTTTAATTTCTTCAGGTCTGTGGCCTGGATAGACATATCTTCCATGGCTTTCACAAGCTCTGTTGTTTTGTCTACTGGTGTACCTGTTGCTTTAGTAGGCTCTACTGTTACTGGCAATGTTGTGGCGGGTGGAGCTGTAGGTGCCAATGATGCTGCCAGTGTGGAAGGGACTGTTGTGGATACTGTGGGGATGGTCGTTATACAAGTTTTTTCCAATTCACTTTGCTTTGATTGTATTAAGGTGTCTAGTTCCTTCTCTATCTCTTTAAGTTGGTCATTTAGCTTTAGGACTAGGTCCATAATCTCTTCATGTCCTTGCTGTGCTTCTAAGACTTCCATTGTTTGTGGGTGATGCAGCTGAGGAATCTTGAGCTATTTCTTAAGTGCAGCAATGTCATCATTCTTCTTTTTGATTAGTTGCTATGTTGTTTTTACATCCTTGGGATCATGTCCCAACTCAATCACTAAGTCCTCTAAGGACTTGATCCTTGTATCTTTGGCCTATGAGGAGGCCTTTTCTAATTGAAACTGAGTTGAAATATTGTTCAATGAGTTCTGCAATTGGTGAGCCGGTATGGCCTTTCCTATCAAGGTGGAGTAAATCATCTCCCTTGTCTACTTATGTAGCTCAATATGGTCAATAGGATGAATGTCCTTTGTCAGTATTTCAAAGTCTACCTTCTTGAAGTCTATTGTTGTCCTTGGCTATTGCATGGTAGGCTTTATGAAGGTCATTTGCATCTTCCCCTCTTCGACATCAAAGGCTAACATGAGCCTTGTTTGATTTGTAGGGGTCATTTTTAGGTACTGGCATATGTTTGGGCCTTAAGCCTCTCATTCCTAGCTATAATTTCTTTGTATCTTTCCTTTATGTCTTGGTCATTATCTGCAAGCATTCTGAAGGAAGATACCTCAACACTCTACTACCTTACCAACATTTGAGTTTGTAAGGTTGATGGTTCCTGCATCCCAGATGGGGTGGTGGGTCTACTCCATTCAACCTCTGTGTTGGTGACCTCAGCTGAATTTTCTGTGAATTCTTGTTCAGAGGGTGGGTTGAGCTTTTGCCTTTTTCTTGTTTCTTGTTGTGCATCAGAAGTGGGCATCCCTAAAGTGTAAGCCCCTTCTCTGTTTATCTTTGGTATCTTCTCTTCATTCTGAGGGGTCTACATCACTGGATGTGTAGCTAAAGTGGTTTCTGGTTATTCTAATTTTTTAGGCCTATCAGACTGCTCTGGCCTGCTTGATTGTTCTGGCACCTACAGGAAAGAACCTTCATCAAGTTGCTTTTCCAGATCTATCACTTCATTTTCTATATCTATCCTGGTGTTGTCCTGATCAACTAGTGTTCCTTCCACCCATTCTGTTTGATTGGCATAGGCTTCAATCTCAAGGATTGGATGGTGGATGAAAGGCCCTAGCTTGACCTTTTGTCTCTTCTTGGATATAAATTCCAAAGGGTCATATCTCCAAATAAAACTCCTTTGGAATTTCAGGCTTTGCAAAATAGCCTCTGCTTCATGGCCTGCTTCTCTAGAGTTGCAAATGAAGGGGCCTAGTTGATCTTTTATTTTAAGATTGGCCTTCTTCTTGGCATTAACAAAATTGGCCTCATCAGCATTAATGATCTGTCTATAGTATTCAATAGAAAATAACTCATTGGGAGGTATCTTGGAATTTTATATGGTGCTAGCATGCAACCATAGATCCTGATTTCTGTATGATTTTGGTACAAGTACCAATCACCCACCTTCGTCTGTTTTGACAACTGTAGGACCCTCTTATTGTCTGCATTGATTCTTGGAGGAGGGCTTCCTGTTAGCATTGTCACTATTGGATGTACAAACAGGTCGATGAAGTCAGCATATGAATATGGGGACTCATATCTATGGATCAATGGAGTCCAGAAAATGACTGATCTAGGCTGACCCTTTGTATCAAGCTTCTGCAAGGTGAATGGAAACTTCTCTGACTAATAATATAGAAAAAGGTGATATAACACAGAGGAATACTTGAAAACCCTCTCATTATTCATCCTGAGGAACTGATCATGCATCCTATCGAAAATAAACTGGGCATAGTTATAGATGACAGCAGGAGGCTGCCCTGGAGTGTAGATGGACATGAAAGATAGGAATATCTCATCAATGTACTCATTGGTAGTGTAACCTAGGACATTGGATATCATAGCCACAATATTCCTCCCCAATGAGGAGAAAATGGTAGCAACATATGGAGGAGGGTCCTTTGGAATGTATTTCACATCTGTGATGAAGGTTAGGAACATTTCTGCCAATTTTGTAGTTGGAAGCTTGGGGAATTGGTCCAATAGGGCTCCAATTGAAAGGGGGGTGATATTTTGACCAGGTTGGAGTTGTAGCATCTCATTTATAGATTGTGCAGTGATAGTGAATAGTACAGTCTGGTTGGGGGACACAACTGCTCTTTGACTTCGAATATAATTAGCATGGCAGTAATGCACAATTTCAGGGAAAATGTGGACTTGAGGTAATTGGTATTTAGGAAAACTGGAGTTCCATAGACCAATTTCATCAACATGGTTTAAGTACCTATCCTTACTTTGGCAGTAAACTTTGAGCAAGTATTCTTGAACAGAGGTGTCCTTTATCTGAAATTCTTTGTCTGCTAGGGGAAGGTGGTCTAAGTCAAGATGGGGGGTGGTTATAGGTCTTACATCCATGGCAATTGGGGCAGCCATCCTTAGTTCTTGTGGATTTGAGAATGGGGAAAATTTGTGGTTTTTAGCTCAAAAGTGTCCAATGCAGAGTATATCTAATTTCTTGAGTTCTTTTAATCACTTTTTAAGCTGAACTAAGAAAACTCAATAACAGGTTCCTTTGAATTTGATAGGGTAGTGAGGGAATGCTGGTTAAAATACCTAGAAGTGGGAACAAATGTTCTGAACAGGGCGGCTGGAAACTGTGAACGGTTTAAAAAGGTTTTGTGTAGGCTGGAAAGCTGATTAGGTGGTCTGCGATGTCTTTGGGATGAAATTGGATGTAGGTTAACAGCTTCGACGTTCGCAAGTGGCGTGCATGTGCTTTGGAGGTTTTTACAGTTGAAATTAAAAAAAAAACAAATGATTTTGGGATTTTTGGTTTTATACGCAAAAATTCAATTTTGTTGAAAATAATACTGAGAGGGGGGGGTGAATCAGTATTATCAGGATAATTATTCTTTTTCAAAAACAACTGTTGTACGCTACTTTAATTTAATAAACCAGCGTATGTATGCGATTATGCAGAAGGAAACCCGCGTATACAGAACATGCTTTTACTTTACTTAATCTTTTAGATGATGATTGTTAGTCAGTGATGCAGAATCAAATAACAGTATCCAGAAATAGTAAAACAGAGCAGAAAGATAATCACACACAGAAACACCAGATATAAGGTGGAAACCCAATGTGGGTGAAAACCACCTGTTGCAATTCGTCTCTATCTTTCCTTAAATTAGAAACTTCTCTTTACAATGTACTGGTGCAGTCCTTTACCAGTATGCAGGCTGCAACCTGCAGAGAGCTACAACTCTCTCTCATTTTCCAGCTTTCCTGGAAGGGAGCTACAACCCCCTTTGCTTTTGTACTAGCCAAGATACTAGTACGTAGGTGCTGGCCTACAGAAGGCTACAACCTTCTCTTTCTTCCAGGAACCACTTTTCATCAATTTTCAGACTGGATCCACAATCATCAAGAATCAACCAATCTCCTTTCACCAACTAGATCTGAAACAAGTAGATACTCCTCTGACAGAAAACTGTACCAGAAACCATATAGTAGAAACAGAACCCAAAACCCAGCAACAATAAGCAGAAACAGCCAGATCACAACTTAAAGCATATACGCAATTTTAACAGTCTGCACCTTGCGTGCATACGCCTCTGCGTATGGATCAAACTGCGTATACGCGGCTTAACTTCACCTAAACAGCGTGTATACGCACCTTTGCTTCACTGAACCTACGTACAGATCTATAAAAGACAATACACTCTTCCATATATTCAATCACTAAATAACCCAGATCATCAAACTTATAGATCAGACGAGCGCCACATCAAGCAGATCAAAATCAAACAGAGATACTATCATTAAGCTTAAAGATTATGACCCATGAATAGACCTTGTCCCTCCTTTATGCTAAAGTCCCTCCTTCCTTCAGATCCAGATCTGCATCACCATCCAATATACCAGCTCTAGCACTTTCTTAGATCTTCAATTATAATTCAGATGGGTGATTTGCCACAAGATCTCCTTCCTCTTTTATATTCCTAGGCCTTCCTCAATACCATGGTCCAAAACCATAACATTTCAATACCATGAACCCAAAAACTGTGGATCGGCACAATTGACGAGACCCCATGGTCCAAAACATAGGTTCAAGTTCCAAGATCTAACTGCCATGGACCAAAAGAGTGATCACCAACATATACGCGCTTTTGTAATGTATAACCCACGTGTATACGCACCTTTGTCTAGATGAACCTGCGTATATGTCTTTTTCTACTTTCTGAGTGCTTGATCTGAGATCTGTTACCAGAGAGGGTATTGCCATCAAGGACAACACCTGTGCCATAGCTCCAAACCTGGGCCATAATGCCAACAATCTCCCCCTTTGGACTTGATGGCAACACCAAGATCCAAGATCATTCTCCCCCTTTGTCATCAAAGGCAAAGGGTTGTGCTCCCCTGAGTATATGCTGAAATTTTCTGTGCTGACTATGCTCCCCCTGACTGTAGCCATAATACCAATTAGTACATACATCCATCACCCAACCAAGTGGGGATCATCCATCCAACCAAGTGGAATACATTAGAAATTTACATATGATGACCAAAAGTATTACATCTTCATCCCAG
>APFE030302666.1:34491-49904 GCA_000404065.3 Pinus taeda
GTTGAAAATAATACTGAGAGGGGGGGTGAATCAGTATTATCAGGATAATTATTCCTTTTCAAAACAACTGTTGTACGCTACTTTAATTTAATAAACCAGCATATGTACGCAATTATGAAGAAGGAAACCCGCGTATAAAGAACATGCTTTTACTTTACTTAATCTTTCAGATGATGATTGTTAGTCAGTGATGCAGAATCAAATAATAGTATCCAAAGACAGTAAAACAGAGCAGAAAGACAATCACACACAAAAACACAAGATATAAGGTGGAAACCCAATGTGGGTGAAAACCACCTGCTGCAATACGTCTCTATCTTCTTTCAAATTAGAAACTCCTTTTACAATGTACTGGTGCAGTCCTTTAACAGTACGCAGGCTGCAACCTGCAGAGAGCTACAACTCTCTCTCGTTTTCCAGCTTTCCTGGAAGGGAGCTACAACCCCCTTTGCTCTTGCACTAGCCAAGATACTAGTACGCAGGTGCAGGCCTACAGAAGGCTACAACCTTCTCTTTCTTCCAGGAACCACTTTTCATCAATTTTCAGACTGGATCCACAATCATCAAGAATCAACCAATCTCCTTTCACCAACTAGATCTGAAACAAGTAGATACTCCTCTGACAGAAAACTGTACCAAAAACCATATAGCAGAAACAGAACCCAAAACCCAGCAGCAATAAGCAGAAACAGCCAGATCACAACTTAAAGCATATACGCAATTTTAACAATCTGCACCTTGCATGCATACGCCTCTGCGTATGGATCAACCTGCGTATACGCGGCTTAACTTCACCTAAACAGCGTGTATACGCACCTTTGCTTCACTGAACCTGCGTACAGATCTATAAAAGACAATACACTCTTCCAGATATTCAATCACTAAATAACCCAGATCATCAGACTTATAGATCAGATGAGCGCCACATCAAGCAGATCAAAATCAAACAGAGATACTATCATTAAGCTTAAAGATTATGACCCATGAATAGACCTTGTCCCTCCTTTATGCTAAAGTCCCTCCTTCCTTCAGATCCAGATCTGCATCACCATCCAATATACCAGCTCTAGCACTTTCTTAGATCTTCAATTATAATTCAGATGGTGATTTGCCACAAGATCTCCTTCCTCTTTTATAGTCCTAGGCCTTCCCCAATACCATGGTCCAAAACCATAACATTTCAATACCATGAACCCAAAAACTGTGGATCGGCACAATTGACGAGATGCCATGGTCCAAAACATAGGTTCAAGTTCCAAGATCTAACTGCCATGGACCAAAAGAGTGATCACCAACATATACGCGCTTTTGTAATGTATAACCCGCGTGTATATGCGCCTTTGTCTAGATGAACCTGCGTATATGTCTTTTTCTACTTTCTGAGTGCCTGATCTGAGATCTGTTAGCAGAGAGGGTTGCCATCAAGGACAACACCTGTGCCATAGCTCCAAACCTGTGCCATAATGCCAACAAAGTTTTCCAGGTACGGGGTGAACAATTGTCATTTTGTCGCATAGTAGGAGGGCGGTAAGCAGATTCTATCGCACTGATTTTGGTGCTTGGTGGTTTTTGGGAGGGGCGGCCTGATTCCATTGATCGACTAACTTGTAGCATCGGAGGCCGAGGGAGAAAACACTTTATCGGGTGGGTAAAGGTTAGACGTCGGGTTGGCCCGATATGGATGAGGGCTGTCGGATGTGAAGGGAGATGATCGCACGGTGATCGGGCGGGGAAATTGCACAGAGGCTAGTGGGGAGCTCATCAGGCGCTTAAGTGAAACATTATCAAGGTTAATGACGGATTAAAGTAGGATTAAGGCATCGGGGTCATTAGCAAAGGGTTTAATCAGGGTTTACCTAACATAATCGCGTATCGATTAGTTAGTGGGTTTCTTTGCGGGTTGACTATACATTATAGTTTATATTTAAACTAGGGTATAAGGCTAGTTAATATGCGGGGGTTATACATATACGAGGAAAATGTGTTTTTATATTCGGGATTTTAAATATAATAAAATTAATAGTTAATATGAAATGAGCGGAAAAAGGGGCACAACACACTAAGTAAATGTTTTTCGTGATTTTGAATTCTTTTTCACATGTTAACATTAAACTTATGGTAATGTGTTTTTTGGGATTTTTTGATATGAAAATGATTTATGTGGGGGGATAAATACTTTTCCTAGGTAAAAGTGTTTCAACCTTAGGAAAGGAGAATTAATAGGGAAAATGAGTGAATTGAAGAGGGAATGACTTTTTGTAAGGGGAATATGGTACTTGATATCCCTAAATCATTGAGCTGAGGGTTTGGTCCCTCCAAAAGTCATAGAAATTCTTTGAGCCTCTTTGACTTATGGTATTTTAAATACTTTGAACTCTATTATGGGAAATTAGTTAAGTAAAAGGTGAAATGAATGAGGGAAGTTAATTATTTGACTTTGAAATCCCATTGCATGCTTGATTGTCCATTTACCTATGGAACTTTATGATGGAAAAAAATGATAAATATGCTTTTTGTAATCAATCATCATACCTCTGCAACCTTTCTCCTACTTACCCATCTACTTTTCCTACCATTTTTACTTCACTTTATTAGGGTGCATTTGAGCTAGCAAACCCTTATCAGTATTTTTCTTGTCTTTACAATAGAAACTATCTACTTCTAACATTATTACATCCAAGGGCTCATATTAAACAGTTGAGCTCCTTTTATTCACTCTACCTATCTAAGTATCTGCCAAGTTTACACTGTTTGGTCAGATTTTCATTCTCTATCTATAGACATAAAATTGAAAACATGAAGTAGCTAAGTTTAAACATTTTGACTATCATGGATTGTGGCAAAGATCACAAGTTGCACACAATCATTTATTATGCATAAAAAACAAAAATAGGAGTGGCATTTTGACTTGCTCACTTTCATGGTCTTTTTCTTTTCTTGGGGTTCATATTTTTCATTTTTTTGACCTTTTCATTGTTTTTGTCCTTTGATAATTCTGTTAGGACACACCCTCTTCACATTTTTTAATTTTTGAATATGGAAAACATTTGCAAAAGAAAATGTATGTACAATATTACAAGGTTTAACTTCAGTCATTCAAAATTATGACTCATATTGGTATAGGAACCTAATAGTGGCTCCACTTGGGGATGGCATTTCCTGGTGAAATGTCAAGAACTTTGTAGATCAGTAGCCTTTTGAATTGTTGTGAAATTACCCTGCAACATTTTTCCTTTATGCCTTTACAATATTACTATTTATGACAATAAAATATTTAAAGCTTAGGGCCTTCTCTCCAGGCTTCAACTTCAAAAACCACTATCCAATCAACTCTAGACTTTTGAAAAATAAAGTATGTACAAGTGGGAAGTGAAATTAGTAGCTAGGTTTAATATAGTCTTTGAGCATTCAACCATTTACTGGTCCACCTTCTATTTCTATGCCATCCATTTCTCTTAGGAAGAAAGCATTATTACCCCTGAAAGCATAAATGACATATGGGCCTTTCCATAAGAAATCAAATTTCCCATGTTTACCTTTATCTTCCCTCCTTGATTCCCATTTCAAAACTTTGTCCCCGAGGTAGAAATTCTTAGCCTTGGTTCTTCTGTCAAAAATATTCTTTATCCTTTCCTGCACAACCTGAGATCTGATGCACACTTCTTCTCTGGTTTGCTATAGATGAATTGTCTGGTTGATTCTTCTTTGGATGTCATTTGGTTCAACCTACAACTCTTAGAGCATCTTCATCATTGGTGTTCCCAAAGAGGATGGAAAAATAACTTCCATTCCATAAACTAATTCGTAGAGAGAAGTACCAATTGATTTCTTTGTGGTTAACTTGTCTACCCACAAGGCATTTACTAGCTTTTTATTCCATGTTTTCTTGTTATCTTCTAACAAATTTTTGATGATATTTACCAGAATTTTGTTTGAGGATTTTGCTAGTCCATTTCCTTGAGGGTAATAAGCTGTGGAATGACCTAGGGTTATCTGATACTTATTACAGAAGTCAATCATTCTTCTGGATTTGAAAGTTGTTGCATTATCAGTGATGATTTTGGTTGGGCATTCAAATCTTGATAGGATGTTGGCCTCAAGGAAGGATATGATAACTGTGTCAGTGGCTTGCCTTGAAGGTATGGCCTCTATCCATTTAGTAAAATAATATGTGGTAGTAAGGATCCATTTGTGTTGGGCAAAGGAAGGTGGATGGATTTCACCAATGAAGTCTAAACCCCACTGTTGAAAAGGTGCTTCAGCAAATTTGAAAAGCTTAGGGGTAAAGGTAAAATCTTTTTCCTTCCTTCAAAGATTTGAAATTTATGACATGAGGTGACATATTTCTTAACATTAGAAAACAAAGTAGGCCAATAGAAACCACCTCTAAGAATTTTGTCAGCTGTGGTTTTCCAATAAAGATGTCCTCCACAGTCACCTGCATGAAACTCTTATACCATTGTGTCACCTTCTTCTTTCAATAAATAGTTAAGAAGGATACCTTCATGATTCCTCCAAAATAAGGCATTATCTATTATGCAAAACTTTAAAGATTTTATTTTTAAAAACCTGCTTTTGGTCCTGGATAATTCAGGAGGAGCTTGTAGGTTTAGTAAAACATATAAGATGTCATCATACCATGGTGATTCAATAAAGGCTTGGCTAATTGGTGGAGTCACCATCTCCTCTTCATTATCCATTTCCGCAATAAAATTTATGTCTAAGGCCTGACAGTTCGATTCAACCATGAGCTTGGCTAAACCTTGGCCCTTAATTAACTTTTTTGGTTTGATTTCCAAGTCATATTCCAAAATGGTAGCTATCCAATTCCCTCTCTTTCCATTTGGACCTTCCTGATTTAGGATGTCCTTGACTACTGAGTTAGGGACATAGGCTACTATATGAGAATATAAAATGTAAACCCTGAAATCTTTAATAGCTTTGACTAGGGAAAAAGATTGCTTTTCCATTATGTTGTATTTTAAAGGGGCATCCCTCAAGGCTTTTCTAAAAAAGGCAATAGGTTGTTCATAACCCTGATCATTTTTCTGCAGTTGGACTGCAGCAATTGTATGTTCTGAAGCAAAGGAAAATAGAATGAATTCTCTGTCAAATTTTGGACTAATAAGAATTGGTGTTTTAGTTAAAGCTAGCTTAATATCTTCAAAGGATTGCTTAGCTTCAACAATCCATTTTATGGTCGAATCGTTTTTCAACATGTTGTTCAATGATCTAATTAATTCTACCAGATTAGAGATAAATCTCCTAAAAAAGTTAATTTTTCCTAAAAATGCTTGTAATTCCCTAATGTTCCTAGGATGTTGTATCTGTAAGATGGCTTCAATTCTTGCAAGATCTATTCGGATACCATCTTTTGAGATCACATGACCTAATAACTTTCCCTCTTCTAACCCAAACAAATATTTCTTGGGATTTAAAGAAATTGCATATTTCCTGCATTTAATGAAAACCTATCTTAGGTGATCTAAATGTTTATTATCATGTTTTGAGAATACAGATATGTCATCTCAGTATATTACTAGGAAGTCATGAATCTCCTTGGCAAAAGCTATGTCCATAGCCCTATGGAAATTTGCTCCTGCATTCCTTAATCCAAAAGGAATCTTCACATGCGTGAATGTGCCCCAAGGAGTGGTGAAGGAAATTTTGGCTTGGTCATCTGGGTGAACTAAGACCTGATTGTAACTAGAAAACCCATCCAATAATGATATCCTGGTAGACCCAACTACCCTTTGTAAGATGTGATCCATTTTAGGGATAGGGTAATTATCTTTAAGTGAAACTTTATTAAGATTTCTGAGATCAACACAAAGTCTAATCTCACCAGTTTTCTTCCTTGTTGGAACCAAATTTGAAACCCAATCAGAAAATTTGATTGGTGCTATTATCTTGACATCATACGTTCTTCAGATTTCCTTTTCAATGGAAGGTAGTAGGATGGGATTGATCCTTCTAAGATTTTGTTTGAAAGGTTTCTGGTTTTCTTTTATGGGGATTGTGTGTTGTATTATGCTGGTGTCATAGGACTTGAAATCCTCATAAATCCAAGCAAAAACATCTTGGAATTGTTTTAACAATTCAATGTATTTCACTTTTTCAGTTGGAGGTAATGACTTTGAGAGTTTAATTAATTTTGAATTTTCCTTAGTGCCTATATTACACTCCTCTATATCAGATTTCAAGGATTCCATTTTTGGTTTTCTAGGAACATCATTTGAGTCGAACAAGTCTTCCAAAGGGGTTAATCCTTTAGGCAACAAGTTGTCTTTGAGATTAATGACTTCAGTGTCTTCATCAATTATCTCATCAATCTCAATCTCCTTTAGGTTTTCTACATCTGATTTTGTAAATTTAGTGGAATGGAATCTATCTATCTTTTCACTATCTATTTCATTAATTTCTATTTCATTTTTAAAGTCTAAATCTATTGTTATGTCAGTATCCATATTGCTATTTACAAATTCTTCTTCTAAAGTTAAGAAATTGTTTATCTGTTTTTCATCAGCGAATACTTGCCAATTTATCAAGTTATATGGGATAGCAGGTCTGTGCCTGACCTGAGCAGTATACTGATGGTTAAGTTGAAATGGTAACTTACAAGTGTTGGTAAACATCGCTAAACTATGAGCCTACATATTATGTTTCCTTGGAATGACTGCAAGTTTAGTTTCTAAGAAAGTATTCATTATTTCTACAATTGTACCTCTATAAAAACTTAATCTGGGGTCTTTGGTCATATATACAACATTAATTTGTTTAATAACCAACTCAGAGTCTCCCATGACAGAAACTCTTTTGGCTCCTAAGTTCCTAACTAGTTTAAGACCTAATATTAGGGCTTCATATCCAGCCATGTTGTTGGTGCATTTGAAATTCAGTCTGTAAACATGGCCTTCTGAGTGGTAATTCTCTAAATTGTAAATCCATACTCTTGCTCCTATGCCTAACTTATTCGCTGACCCATCAAATTCAAGATGCCATAGTATTTCATGTTCATAATTTTCACTATCTGGAGAAATGAAATTTTCTTTGTTTACGGTGTCTTTATCATCTTGATTATTGGAAAGCTCTTGAATTTGGACAGTTTCATTTATAGTTTTAACTGCATTTTCTTTTGGTTCTACAATAATATTGTTTGAAATAGTTTTTTGTGTTTGTTTAGCATTATACAAAATGAAAGAATCAATGTCTGAATGCATAAAGTAGATAGGAAAGTTTTGAGGCCTATCCTGGCTACTCACTACATATTTCATTAAGGTCTCTCTGTACAACTTTTTAGGTTTTCCAAATATAGAGATAGTGGCATATGACATGTCAAGTTGTAAAGATCCTTGGAGTTTGGCTCCCCATGATCTAGACAAAAGCATACCATATTTGGGTGGAATGTCAGCAACTACTATGTCCATGAAAATGCTTTTAGTAGGATATTGCACTAAGGTAATACACAGGTCTTTGATTAACCCTAGACATTTTACTTGACTTGAGTCAAATGAAAACAAGTCCTTGTAGGGTTGTGTAATGTCTAAGTTCAATTTTTCCATAACTGATTTGGGCATTAAATTGTGTGATGCCCTAGAATCTAACATTTCATTGTGTAATATCTTATCATGAATGCTAAGGCTGATATAGAAAGGTGGTACACCTTCTTCTAGTGGTTTTCCATTCACATCAGGACCAAAAATATGTTCTAGCTAATCATCAAATCAGTTGACAGAATCTTCATTCTCAGAAATTTTTAGAGTTTGGTTTATTTGCAACCTATAGGTTTCACTTTTAATCAGATCTGTCAAACGAACTAAAATTTTCAGTTTAGCTACCTTTGCTCCCAAATTGAAAGGAAAAGGGGCTTTTTCTTCTTGAGGGCTTGGAATCTTCATGGCAGGAGTTTGAGCAGGATGCTCTTCTTTTTCTGTCTTTGGGATCTTTTTATGTGGTTTTTGCGATGTGGAGTCTGGAGATTTTTCCATTGTTTCTTAGAAGGGAATTGAGGTGGAGGGTTGATCATTAGAAGGTTGATTAGGGGTTATATCTACAATAGTGGGGCCAGGAGGGTTCTACTTTGGTCTAGGGAGGATTTGGAGAGTTTTGGTAACTGGAGCTCCTTTGATTTTCTTGGATTGATTTGGCATGGTTTTCTTGGTTTGATCAGGAGTATCAGTGTTCTTTTTACTCCTTAAGTTATATTGTTTTTGTACCTCAAAGATGGTAGAATCGTATCCTTGTTTATAATCAAATGATTCTCCAGACTAGGTCTGCAATTGATGCAGCATATGTAGTTCCTGCTCATCTTGGGTCAAAAAGACGGTATCCTCATCATCCAATCCCATCAGGTTAGTATGTGTGTCTTGTTCAAGGTCATCTAAATGAGATGTTTCAGCATAGTTTTCTTGAAAGGGAGGCCTAATATTCTGGTCAGGCCCGTTCTTTCCAGTGTTTTGATTTTGATTCTTTCTAAAGTTTGGGTTTCTTACTGGAGGTGCTTGTTGATTATCCCATTGAGGATTCCTCTCCATATTATCTATTATGTCCATAAGCTTTTCCATACTCTTAGCTAGAACATCTATTTTGAGGTCATAGGGTGAGGCTTCATCTTTGGCAGATCCTCTCCTTTCGTTCCTAACTCTAGTTCTCTTTGCTAATAAATTTGCTTCTACACTAACTTATACACTCTGCATATCTTCTAAAGTTGGGGGATTTCTCTCTCTAAGTTGGAATGCCATATTGGTATCAAACCCATCAGGAAATTTTATTAATGCTAAATCAGGTGGGGGTCAAAGGTTGACAGGTATTGCATTATATATATTGTTAAATCTAGTGCAATAATCTTGGACTATTTCATTAGGTCCTCTTTTAAGATTTTCATACTCAGAAAGGATCTACAAAGGGTTCTTTTTCTTTTCCCATCTATTTAAAAATTTCTAGTAAAATATATCTAAACTATCTATGCTATTAGTAGGTAAGGTTCTAAACCATTTTATAACATCACCAGCTAGAGTCTGTGCAAAAAGTCTCATTTGAACATCTCCAATATCTATTTCATGTAATTCAAAGTAGTCTATCATTTGTTTTCCATGATGTCATGATGTATAAGGTCCTATGTGATGCAGGAGCATTTGGACTTAGCCAGCAATGTGAAAGTTTGTTCACATGTTGTGGCTAAACAAGCTAAAATTCATTAATTGATTGGTCAAAAGCCAGTTTTACTAAGAGGGTTGGATCTCTCAAGAAATGAGTTGTATTTCATTATTGTAATAAGTTAGAAACTGTCTTATTTTAGATTCAGAGATAAGTTGTTAGCATAGAGCTAGGAGTTAGAGATTTGTTGTTAGATTTATTAAAAATAGAGATTGAGTTGTTAGATACGGTTGGAGTGATATTCAATGGATAAAAAGAAGGAAGAATGTCATGAACAGAGGGGGAGAGGATTGAGGAAGGACTGAATACAGCGAGAGCAGAGTTGCGTGTGGTTTGCGTATGAAACAGAGGTCTTTATTTGTTTTAATCAGGCCCAAGGCCAAGACTCTGTAACCCTTTTAATTATGAATAAATGATGTTGTCTGTGTAATTCATTATTAAACTTGCGGAATCATGTTATGCTTCCATGTGTTTTGTTTGTATTTGGGAAAAAATCAACGATTGCCCTGTTTCCATACTTTGCAGTAGAAAACACAGCGTTAAAGGCAGAATCAGCGTAGTTTGGTCCTGCAAACGGAAATCCCAATTACACTAAGAAATAGCACAAAAACACCTAATGGATCCGAAAGTTGGATTTGAAATATTATACACAGAACCTTTGGGACTTGTCCGGTTTGTGAAACATTATCGCATAGCAAAAGAGGAGTGGCATATGTTAAGGACCCAACTCTGAAACCTTGCGACATGCGATTGCGACATATCGCATCAAAACTCTTGAGGGGGAGCAGTAAGGCTTTAAGCGGAGATAACAGTGATCGCCAATAGCGATTAGCGATAAATCACATCGGGACTATGCCAAAGGAAAGCGCCGAGTCAAAGGACCTAGCAGATTCCGACGAGCGATAAAGCGATTAAATATGGACCACTGAATCAGTCAGATCCCGATCTTCGGTAATAACGCATATTCTTGATTTAAAAGGGGAAAAAATAATTGTTTTGGGCATTTTCAAAGTTATTTTGATTCTGAAAGGAAAAGGCAGAGTTTTAGAGAAAAGGGTGTTAGGCGAGGTGATTGTTGGGTTATATTGATCCATTTTTTTCTGCCTGCGTCATTTGTGGTATCAGAGCAAAAGTAAGGTTGATTGCAGCAAAAATTCCGCCAAGGAGAGGAGTTGGCATTGGTCGAGGAAGACCTAAAGCAAATGCAGTTTTTCTAGAGGAGATCTTAATTTTGCATACGAGGATGGATACTATGGAGGTTGCCCAGAGAAGAGCACCTGATGAAGGAATTGATAGTGCAGCGAAAGAATCTTCCGCAGAGGAAGAAGAAGAAGAAAATGAGGTGACTAAACTCATCAAGATGTTCGCTAAGGTAGGAGGAAAAACAAAAGTGGAAATTCCTACGTATGAAGGAAGTCTAAATGCAGAAGAGCTAATGGATTGGATCAGATCCTTAGACAAATACTTTGACTATGAAGAGGTCGATGAGAAGAAGATGGTGAGGTTTTTAGTTACCAGATTAAGGGGTCATGCAACGATCTAGTGGAATTAACTACAAACATCCAAGACAAGGAAAGGAAAGCCTAAGATCAAGCAATGGGAAAAAATGGTAGGTAAAATGAAAGCCAAATTCATGCCTAGAGATTATTAATTGAATATTTTTAAACAAATGCAAAATTTAAGGCAAAAGGGAATGTCTGTTAAGGAATACACAGAAGAATTTTATAGATTGAGTATTAGAGCAGGACTTGTATAAGATGACCTGGAGAAAGTAGCTAGATACATAAATGGCTTAAGATATGATATATAAGATGATATTAACTTTTTAAATCTGAAAACTATCGAGGATGCTGTTTGGTCAATTTAGTGTGTCCTAAATTGCTATATAAATTGTCAATCCGAGAGTCGTAAACTACTAAAGTGAAGTGCACTATATATGTAAGATAACTGTTTTCTTACTTCTTTGTTGTTTTTTATTTTGTTTGTTTTTGGGTTTATCTTCTTGTTCATTCCCTAATTTGAGATGGAAATTCTAAAAATCAAGTATGGATATAAGTGTTCAAGGTAATGGTGACCTTTAAAATAATTTCCACACTTCAAAGTTTTCAAAAAGGTTTTCAAACTTGCAATGATGAAAGCAATTACTAAGAGAAAATGAAAATGTACCTAAATTCTAATTAAACCAAACAGTGAACTAGTGACTATGAAACCCAGTATCCTTGCTGCTGTATAAAAAGAAAACTGAACTCAAAGCAATTAAAAAATTGTAAGCAAAGTAACTAAATCATATTACATCAACTCATATTCTGACCCCTCACCATTCGACTCGCTCTGGCTATAGGAGGTAATCATAAACAAATTGAGTAATCTGATATCTAAATTGCATAAAATGAAACTAAGATCAGACTACACATTCATACTTCAATCCCTCACCATTCGACTCGCTCTGGCTATAGGAAGTAACTGAAAATGACATGAATAGTCTAATATCTATCTTGCAGAAAAGTAAATGAACAAAGCAAAACTGAAAGAAATAAACAGTGATGGAATTAGAACTAAGAAAACAAATCAGCAGAAGGACAAGATAATTCCATCATGTCATTAGTCATCAAAAAGCTATGTGCACTTGCCCGGGCTATCTACCAGAACCTGAAATAAAACACTGGTCAGTTAACAGTCATTAAAAAGCATAAAAGAAACTATGGACAACAATCAACATGAATACCATGAGCAGTGTAATATATACAAGCAAACAACTATGGCATCAAGAACGTAAATGAAGAAAACATGTAACTGTACAGTAACTACAGAACCTTGGTGTACAAGGGCCCTCTGCAACCTCATCCAATCAAAAATCAATCACGGATTGAACTTAAAAGCAGTGTCTTCTCATATATTGAAATACAGTCATCACATAAGGATTAAGTTACGGCACAGTGGCTCGTAAAATAGTCAAGATTACATACCAAAAACTAGTTTATACACATACGAGGATGCTTTATTTATAATAGGAAATGACATAACTAATTCCTAATATCTGCGCTGGTAAACAGACACGTAAATGACCATGTCCGGAAATCTAGCAGTATGGTAGCTGTGAGAAATAAATCCAAGGAGGGTGGTTGCTAGATTTGGTTCACGGGGTAGTCCCTAGGTGTTAGCACACCTCCTGAGATTTAGGATCATGCCACGCAATTCTCCTCGTGATGAAAAACAGAGTCCTACCACCACAAAACTCTTAGTGTTGACCACCATTTGACTGGCTCTGACCACGGTCTTTTGTGAGTGATTCGGCTGAACCAAGGGAGCACGTTCCATGTCCACATCATTTGTAGCTTGCCCATGTGGCCGGATTCTCCAGTAGACACCTGTAACATAGACTTCAACAAAAAGGCTGCAGAAATTGATTATGGCTACGGAAAGTGACAAGATTCCGCAGCTGACTGAGCAAAAATCTAAATCAAACAGCAGTCACAAGACATAGTTAGGAAACCATTTATATGCTCTTTTTAAACTAATATGCAATGATTTGATAGCTTGGAGGTTTAGGTAACTGGAAAAAAAAAGGCTAAAAAGGTATATAGGGAAGATGTAAGTTTGGGACTCAACATACCCCCACTGTGAAAGTGTTGCATGTCCTCATGCAACCAAAATTTTAGTCATCCCCCTTTAATCTACGTATTCTGAAGTCTCTGCTAGTACATCCAGTCCTCTTTTCTTCTTTCTTGGTGCTACCACCATCCTGGGTTTCTTTATAAAACATTTGAACTTGAGATTGATTAATTCCCTGCTTGACTTTCAGCACTTATTCTTTAATTTCTTGTTATTTTTCTGCCATAGTCCCATATGTAGCATAGTATTATCATGAATGATTTTTTCCACTTTGCTTTGCTCCTTTAATGCTTCATTTTCTTGTGTAATGTGCATGTTTAAAACCTCCAGTTCAAACACTTCTTGTTTCAAGGATTGGACTTGTGCATCTTGTGTTATGTGAGGTAGAGTGGATGATGTGCTCGGGCCTGCAGCTGTCTTCTCTAAGGATTCGAGGTAATCATATACCTCTTGTTGTCTTGGATCTATTTCGAGTGTTTTCCTTGGGCTGGCTTCAAAGTCTTGTTGAAGAGGAGGATTGTCCTCTAATTCTGGCCGAGAAGGGCTTACATCAACATCTGGAGGACTGGTTCCAATATTTGGTAGAGGATGAGGTGGACTACGGCCAGCTGGAGGTTTCTTGGGTGTTTCCCCACCTAAGTCGATGAAGTGGGGTCCTTTTACTTGTGTTTTCCTCCACTTTCCTCTGAACCTGCTGCTTCTTCTTAAGTACTGTGGGCTAGTACTCTCTTCTTCCATGTTTTGTTTTCCTTTTTCTTTCTTCTTAGCTGTGGCAGCTTGCTTTCGAAGATGCACTAGTCTCTCAGATAACACTTGATAGTCTTCCTCTACAGATGGCTCTGGTGATTGGTAAACATCTTGTATGTTCCTTTTTCCCTTCAATTTTATCTGTTTTCTGTCCTTAGTTCTTTCCTCCTTCTCTTTTTGACCAACTTCTTTAGTTTTGTCAATAGAGGAGTCTTGGATTATGGCACTTTTTCCTTTTCTTCTACTCCTTCTTGGTGCCTTTGGTGTACTGCTTTTAGGTGCCTCAGATGGCTCTTGAAAGTAGTTTCTTATTAGAAATCGTTCCCAAGTATCTTTGTTTTTCTTCAATTGATCTTCAATTAGAATCCTCACGAATCCATGATGATATAAATGAGGTTCTATGTCCCCTATGTTCTTTTGGACTATGGTGCCCATCTTTTTCAAACTCAACAATAAGAAATAGGGTAGATTAAGAGTTTGGTTCTCTAAGAAGTTCATCAATAGCCTAGTATGATACATGTACATTGCCCCAAATCGGCCTTCACAAGTGATAAACTTTTGAATGATTAACAGTAAGCTGACCCATTCTTCTTTTAATGCATGAACAGGAATTCCTTTTGTGAATACAGTAACGTCCATACCTGGGTTACATAATATAATTCTCCATGCCTGCTCGTCCAAACTTTTGTTTTTAAACCAACGCTCACCTTCCTGGGGCAAGTCTATAGCAGCTGCAATTGAAGCTTCAGTAACCATGAACTTCAGGTCTCCAATCTCCACCACCTGGTCGTTGAAAGATCTTGCAAAGGCTTTTGTTATTTCCTTATTGTGGCCCTTAAATTTCTATATGAAGCGGAGCCATTTAGCCTTCTTCAGCAATTCTTTTACTTGAGGGTATCCTTCTAAGAACTTAGGCCCTTCCGGCTCTGCCCTCAGTAACCATCCCATATTTTCCTATGTTTGAAATTCAACTGAAATTCAACTGCGTGTGAGGGTTTAACAGAGGTCAGATGTCTAGGTTGCAAGTTTTATGGAAGAACAGTGGCTAAAAATGGAAGATGGATATAGGTAACGGGAGTGTTCAGGAACTGTAAGCGGAAACAGAGGATGAGCAGCTGAGGTGAGTTCACAAAATGGAATGGAGATGTATGCGAACGAGGTGTGGCTTTAACAAAATGGTAGGGTAGTGAAGTAGAGTCAGAATTTTTGAACTGAACGGCTGCGTGAGATACGTTACATGTTGATGAAATGGCTGCGCAAAGTACGGTGGAGAGGAGCCGTAAATAAATGGGTCACATCTCATGAGTACAAGTGGAGTGTGAAAGTGCAGTCATCTACGAGTTAAACCCAAAAATTAATCATGAGACCGTTTAGGGAATAAATGCATGGTTTATGGAGTAAGGTCGTGGAATGGTAATGGAGCTATTGTGGTAATCATTGCACATAGTGAGCTTTAAGGTTTAATAACTATGCAAAATTGTGCCTTTAATTACTATTTGAAAGAAATTTTTGCCCATACCTTGGAATCCTTGTCATTTGTTGTCCATTAGCCCTTAATCAATTGCTCCTTATTGATGTTTGTAGATGCTCCATGTACACATCTTCATAGCATATGCTTAGTCATTCCTGCATTTTCATGATTATTGCATTAACATCTTGACTGTAAATTTGAAAAACAGAGTGGTGGATGCGGAAACTGCTTCTGGCTGTGGAAACTGATTCTAGCTGCGGAAACTGGCACAGCAACCACTTAGCTGAATAGAGATAGTTAGACAATAACTATCTGAATGGAAATGGTCATGAAAAAGACTTTTATTGATGAAATGGATGAAATGGAGTGAGATGAAGTGAGTGGAGTGAAATGAAAATGAAATGGAGTGGGATGGAAATGAAGTGAA
>APFE030302668.1:9319-20030 GCA_000404065.3 Pinus taeda
TCAGCTCCATTCCCCAAGTCCTGGACCTCTTCACACCCCTATTTCACCTCCATACCCATTCCTCCATCTTTTTCCCTCCATCCATCCTCTAAAATCCCATTTCTAAACATCCTGTAGAAATTCCTGAACATCCTGTAGAACCCCTGCAGACTTCCTGTAGAAGCTCACGAATGAGGTTTCTTGAAGGCCAAACTCTATGAAACTCTCAGGAAGGGTTTTAGGGACCCCTTAGGCCATCTCTGACCCTTCCCGACCTCTTCCAAGCATTTCCTCTCGCCGATCCACCTCTGCACAATCAAACGCCAGTTAAAAGCATATGCATAATAATCCTACAAAGTCATTCAAAAATACAAAAGGATGTTTTCTTCAGATTTGATTATAAAATTAGCTTAGACACATGCATTTTACCTTTTGAAGTCAATGGCATCTCATTTAGTAGCTTGCATCTTCCTTCTTGCATCAGTAGGACTAGCTAGTAGAATTAGGGTTTGCTAGGGTTCACGTTTCTTTTTGGCTTTCAGTTTCTTTCCGAAAGTAGATTAGCTTCCTTTGAGTTAGCTTTCATCCATCAGTTAAAAAGCTTCTTCTAAGAGCTCATAGAAGTTGGCTTAAGCCCCTAGCGGACCTGTGCCAACTGACCAAGTGACAGCTGCGGCAAGAGCTAGTACTTGTGCATACAAAACCATCGCTTCCAAGTTTGTTACGAACTACCGGGTTGATAAAATTAAAGAAGGGAGTTCCAGGAGTTGCAGCATTATTGCTGCAATACTGGGGCCCACCACTTAGCAGCCTTAACATAACACTGTGGATCGGAAGACTGAACCAAATGACAATGCCAGGATGGTGATGGTTCAGTGGCAGTGAGGACAAGAGGAGGCTCAATAAACTCTGAGTTAGTCCTTTGCAGATCAGAATTATCCCCCATAAGACCATTTCTAGCAGCTGGGTGGTCTTGTGCATATATCTCACGTAAGCTCCTTGTTCTCTGATTTATGACAAGGGAATATGATTCACTGTTGGAAGCCCGATCTGGGCTTGGATGTGGATCATCATATGCATGCATTGGATTTGTATCTGAAGACTCTGTCTCTGCATCTACATGCTCTACCATGGCATCTGCATGCTCTGTATTTGCATTTGAGTGTACTAAGTCATCATCTTGGACATGAGGTAGATAAAAGGTGTTTGCATGCGGCAATTGAGGTGCATGCGAGAGACTTTCCTCAAATTTGACACTTCGCTCAATGATGAGCTTGTCCGTAGAGGAAATCAAGAGTCGGTATCCCTTCACATCATCAGAGTATCCAACAAAGATGCACTCAATGCTCTGTGGATCAAGAGCTTTCCTCTTTTCAGAGGGGATCCTAGCCCATGCTCTGGAGCCGAAAACACGGAAGTGGGTGACCTCCGGTTTAGTGTTGCTCCAAGCCTCAAAGGGGGTCTGATCCTTGATAGACCTATTTGGAGATATGTTCTGGATGTAGTTAGCACAATTAAGTGTTTCGGACCATAGCTTATGAGGTAGAGACTTAGCATGCAGCATGCAAGAAGCCATCTCTTTGAGAGATCAGTTCTTTCTCTCAGCAACTCCGTTTTGTTGCGGAGTGTATGGAACTGTGTACTGCAATTGTATGTCAGACTGAAGGCAAAGGTTCTGAAGTGCTTTGTTAACATATTCCTCCCCCATTGTCTGTACGGAGGGCTTTGATCTTTCTCTCTGACTGTGTCTCAAATAGTGCTTTGAAATCTTCAAAGTGCACAAAAACTTCAGATTTGACCCTGAGAAGATACACCCAAGTATATCGTGAGAAATCATCAATAAATGTAAGCACATACCTTGCTTTGTTGATGGAAGGATGAGGAAAAGGCCCCATGAGATCACTATGGATCGGATCTAGAGGAGAGGATGCTCTATGAGTCTCGCTGGTGTCAAACTTTTCTCTAGGATGTTTGCCAAGGACACACCCTTCACAAACTCCTTTGGAGAAACTGATATTTGGCAAGCCTTCCACCATCTCATTCTTGCTTAGCTACTGCATATACCTGTAATTTAAGTGACCAAACCTGTAAGGACCTGCAGTCCTTGAACGCGTTCCGACTTGAAGTGCGAGCTCAACCAAGGTGTGCGAAGGTGCTATGGCAAAATACAAGTGCGTGGAAGGTTGGGCGAGCGGTTTATATATGCGTGGGAGCATGGAGGAGCACCACGGGCCGACCAATGAACGTAATAAGGCCGACCTTACTTGAGAGCATTTGGACGATGGCCGACTTGTGTTTAGTAGCATATTTGCGATGGCGTGAGGGCGTGGGCAGGTCGGCTGGGTAGCTATGACCTCATCCTTGCCACTCATATATATTGGTTGTACGTGGAGCTCATTTCCACCGTCGCTCAACCATCGCTCATCACAACGAACTCACTCAACATGTGAAAGAGAAGGCGCAGGTCTAGTGTGGACGCAGCAAAGAAGAGGAAGGCGCAGTTTTGGTGATGTACCCGTTCTTGGGCAAGGCCGCACAGAGATAGTGTCGTTTCTTGGTTTGGGTGAAGGGCGCAGGTAGAGGAGCACCCACCAGTTGGAGAAGGGCGTGCACGGGTGTGTGGCACCCGGGTTGTGCGAAGGAGCGCCCGACGATGAAACGAAGGGTGAACACTCAGTTTGTGCGATGACTTGGCACGGGTTCTTGGGTGACTCAGGTGAGCGCCCGCCCGTCGTGCAAGTGTGCACAATGTGACTTTTGGTGAAGTGTTGAGATTGTGAACGGAGATGTGACTCATGCAAAGGCACCCATGTGTGGCAACTTGGTTAAGACGAGGCGTGCCCAAGTTGGGAAAACAACACGATCGTGCAACGAGGTGAGCAAAGGGTTGATGAGTCGTGCGGCGACCGTGCCTAGGCGCCGACGAGCTGGGCAACCGAGTTTGTCGAAGATTGTAAATTTGGCTAAGTATGAAACTTGGGGTTGCCAAGTATACTTGTGAAGTTTTGTAATTGTTGTAAAAGACTGTATAATATATTGTTGGGCAGACTCATTGTTCAGGGAGTTGCCCCTCCCCTTTATACTGTGCAATTATGTTCTTCATGTATAATTGCTGATGTTAATGAATGTGTATGGGTGTTCATTGGTATAAAGGAACATTAATAATTACTTGGTTGAGAAACACAAACTAAGTAGGATAAGTGGTTAGGCGTAGTGCACGAACATAAGTATTGGTGAAAAGAAAGTGTTCGTTGGTGCCGCACCTCGCCTAGCACGGTTGGAAGATTACCGTAGGCCTGGGGGCGTGACAGTTGGTATCAGAGCTGATTCAAGGTTGAAGAAGCTGGGTGAAGCAGGTGTGGATACACTTGGAAATTGAAGACAGTGAAGCAAGTACTTGTAGGTGAAGGAAGTTGTTTCATACAAGTGGAACAAGGGTTGGTTTAGGTTGCAGGCAACTTGGTGAAGCTATTGGATGGTCGAAACTAGATTGCAAAGAAGAAGGAAGTTGTTAGCAATGGTAGCCGAATCGTAGGCTGGGTCTAGTCACGGTGCGAAGGATACTACTCTTGGGTTCATTGAGAAGGTGTTGGAGAAGATGGAGGACATGGAAGCCTTCTGGACTAAGAAGATGGAATTGATCGAGAGAGATCAAGAGGCCAACTCGAAGATGAAGGAAGAGCTCGATGAACTCCGGACTCAACACGAGTACACTGATCTTTTGTGTACACAACTTGAAGTAAGGATCAAGGAGGTTGAAGAGGCAAGAGACCGGGGTCTTGCAGAGATCGTGGAATTGCAAAAATCTCTTGACGAAGCCAAAGATGAGATCGCAGTTTTGAAGAAGGCCGTGAGGCATAACTCATGTGGAGGAGTGCCTCATGTGAAAGTTAAGGAACTGGAATCTTATGATGGTACAAGGAGTGCAAAGACTCTTGGCAACTTTCTACAGGACATGGAGCAATACCTGGAACGATTGGGTCTATCTGATGATGAGACGAAGGTCAAGGTAGTCGCTCAGTTCTTGACAAAGGATGCTAAATGTGGTGGCGAAGACGGATGGATCAGATTGCCAATGGCAGTGCTGGTGACATTACTTCGTGGGATGAAATGAAGAAAGCTTTGTAGACCCATTTCAGTCCTCAAGATGAAACGTGGGAAGCAAGGATGAAGATAAAGTTCATAAAGCAGACAGGGAACCTTCAGACATATCAGCAGGAGTTTGCAAGTGTGGTTTTGGACCTTCCTGACATGGCGGAGAGGGACAAGGTGTTAATTTTCATTATTAGGTTGAAGCCTTGGGCACGCAATGAAGTGAAGAGGCAGAGGATTAGAACACTTGAAGAAGCTTTTGCTGATGTGGACAGGTTGGTGGAGCATTATGATGAGACTTCTGATGATAGGAAGAAGAAGTCTGACAAGCCGAAAGATAAGAAGAAAGAGGATGCTTCGAAATCGGATGATAAGTCGAAGATGAAGAAAGCCTTGAAGTGTTGGATATGTGCTAAACCACATACAGTGAAGAATTGTCCTTCTAGACTGAAAGTGGCTGCAATTGCACAATCTAATGCGAAGAATGAAGAAGCTTCTGTGGGGATGATGCAGATACTAGGTGTTGCTACTGCTACAGAGGTGATCTCTCAGAGGGATCCTGAGAGGAACAAGTTGGAGTATGTTCGAATGAAGGTTGGAGATGCTGATATACTCACTATGGTGGACAGTGGGGCCTCTCACAACTCCATGGGAGAAGATATTGCAAGAAGAATTGGGCTGAAATTTGTACCGGTGAAGGCACAGATGAAGACAATCAATTCTCCTCCTGAGTGTGTTCTTGGTGTAGCTGAAAAGGTGGACACAACACTTGGTGAATGGACAGGGAAGGTCGACTTCACTATAGTGCAGATAGACGACTATGAGGCTGTGCTGGGAATGGAATTCTTGAAACAATTCGATGCTATGATTGTTCCACATTTGAAAAGGCTGTACATTTACGATGGAAGGGAGGATGTACCCATTGGTGTACCAACCATTGGAGTGACAAACCCTGATTGTAAGTTAGCAGTGATGCAAATGGAGGATGAGAAGTGGATGGAAGATATGAGTAAGCGATTGTCTATGGTTGAGACAAAGATTACCAAGCAGTCATTAGTCATCGGGACTCTTTCAGATAGTATTTTGGACGTGTTAAGAAGGCTAGAAGTGGTCGAGGATGATGATGATGATGATGAGGCATATGTGAGGCTGAATGTTTGGGAGGAGGATTGGGTCACTTATCTACAGAGGATGGAGATAGAGAATCCTGACAGATGGATTGAGTTGATTAGTGAGGGTGAGCTTTCAGGCTCTACTCCCTCCACATCTTCTTAGATGGGAAAGAAGATGGGGCTTATTGTTAGTTGCTCAAGGCAATGAGTCCTTAAAGTAGGTTGAGCAGGTATGACAGATGGTGCAGGGATGGCTTGGCATCAAGCATCATGACATGTTGCAGATGCGATGGAGTTTCCATGGACCTGAGCATGGATGAGATTCTTGGTGAGTCGAGGATGTGGCAAAATTCGAGATAGACTGGTGAAGGCATAAGGAGGGACATTCTTATGATTTGAGCGTGATAGTTGGACTGATTACCCAACTAATTCAAGTCATGGGGGCTAGCAGTGTATCAGAGAGATGTTGGAATCAGGCAGGCGAGGAGAATAGTTCATAGGATGAGGACAACACATGATGGAGATGGAAGTTCTACATATGTTGCAGGGATGTTTGCAGTATGTGGAGGAGTTGACATCATGGACCGAGGATGGGACAGATATTGATGTTGATCTTGGTGGATGGATACCAGGATGGTATGTTGTCGAGGACAATAACGACTTCAAGTGGAGGAGGATGTAAGGACCTGCAGTCCTTGAACGCGTTCCGACTTGAAATGCGAGCTCAACCTAGGCGTGCGAAGGTGTTATGGCATAATACAAGTGCGTGGAAGGTTGGGCGAGCGGTTTATATATGCGTGGGAGCGTGGAGGAGCACCCACGGGCCGACCAACGAACGTAGTAAGGCCAACATTACTTGAGAGCGTTTGGACGATGGCCGACTTGTGTTTAGTAGCATATTTGCGATGGCATGAGGGCGTGGGCAGGTCAGCTGGGTAGCTACGACCTTGCCCTGCCACTCATATATATTGGTGGTGCGTGGAGCTCATTTCCACCATCGCTCAACCATCGCTCATCACAACAAACTCGCTCAACATGTGAAAGAGAAGGCGCAGGTCTAGTGTGGACGTAGCAAAGAAGAGGAAGGCGCAGTTTTGGTGATGCGCCCGTTCTTGGGCAACGCCGCATGGAGATAGTGTCGTTTCTTGGTTTGGGTGAAGGGCGCAGGTAGAGGAGCACCTGCCGGTTGGAGAAGGGCTTGCACGGGTGTGTGGCGCCCGAGTTGTGCGAAGGAGCGCTCGACAGTGAAACGAAGGGTGAACACTCAGTTTGTGAGATGACTTGGCACGGGTTCTTGGGTGACTCAGGTGAGCACCCGCCCGTCATGCAAGTGTGCACGGTGTGACTTTTGGTGAAGTGTTGAGATTGTGAACGGAGGTGTGACTCGTGCGAAGGCGTCCGTGTGTGGCGACTTGGTTACGACGAGGCACACCCAAGTTGGGCAAACAACACAATCGTGCGACGAGGTGAACGAAGGGTTGGTGAGTCGTGCGGCGACCGTGCCGAGGCGCCGACGCGCTGGGTAACCGAGTTTGCCGAAGATTGTAAATTTGGCTAAGTATGAAACTTGGGGTTGCCAAGTATACTTGTGAAGCTTTGTAACTGTTGTAAAAGACTGTATAATATATTGTTGGGCAGACTCATTGTTCAGGGAGCTGCCCCTCCCCTTTATACTGTGCAATTATGTTCTTCATGTATAATTGCTGATGTTAATGAATGTGTATGCGTGTTCATTGGTATAAAGGAACATTAATAATTACTTGGTTGAGAAACACGAACTAAGTAGGATAAGTGGTTAGGCGTAGTCCACGAACAGAAGTATTGGTGAAAAGAAAGTGTTCGGTGGTGCCGCACCTCGCCTAGCATGGTTGGAAGATTACCATAGGCCTGGGGGCGTGACAAAACCTCTCGTGCCAAAGCCTACTACTATCATCAGCATGTGTAAGCAATAAGGAGGATTCAGGTTCAATAAATTCAGAAAATGTATATAGTCTGGCTCCATTATTTACCTCACTGGTTGCAATTTTGGAGCTGCTATGTAGGTCATATATGTTCACTGCATCTGGAGTGAATTCCACTCTCTTTCCGGTGTTGTGGAGGTTTTCCGTTACACCAAAACCCGCACGTGTTGGTAAACATTACAAACCAGTAACTAGGATCCCCAGGGTGGAAATTATAGATTCTATAGAGGTGCGGTGATTCTTCTAACACCCCCCTCAAATGCATCTCGGGGGAATCGAACCTGGGTCCAAGATCTGATACCATGTAAATGTGTTAGAAAACCTGCATAGATGAATCTAGCTAGTAAAGGTTGAACACACAGCTTTGCAAAGCAGAAACACTAAAAGAAAATCGAAAGAACAAAAGAGTGGTTCTTTAGAAAATAAGTTACAATGCTCATGATATAGCATTACTGGGTGAAGATCCCAAGGTAATGCACCATAGTGGTGATCAATGAGAAGACTCAACACCTACAACAAGTTCCAGAGAGAACTAGCCAGTTGCGGAGTGAAAAAAGGAGAAAATCAGGAAGTAAATCATGCAGAAGAACTAACCAGTTGCGGAGTTAAAGAAGGAGCAAATCAAGGAGTAAATCATGCAAAAGGAATCTTGCATGTAGTCCCATGCTCTAACTAAGAGTCCGCATGTACGTGTGTAGTAGTTCCAACCGGGACAACCAGTAAGTCATCTTTCTCAGCTCATAGGTCTTACAATGTCAAACTATAGATTGACAGGTTCCATTCCCCCATCCCTGTGGAATCTGACATACTTAGAAACTCTGTATCTGGATAGAAACACTTTTCAGTCAGAATTCCCTGCTTGGTTAGTGAATATGACTAGTTTGGTCACTCTGCGATTGAACCACTCCAATCTCAATGGATCGCTTCCGTTTGGGATCTCTCACATGCCTCACATAGAATCGATTTCTTTGGGAGATAATAATTTGTTTGCTAATGTTTCCCAAATTTTTCACGGCCCATGGAAAAAGCTAGCCTTCTTCCAAATGCGAGAATGTAATTTGCAGGTCTCCTTACCATCGTCTATAGGAAATCTATCATCCCTCTCTCTGCTAGACCTCAAACACAACAAGCTAAAAGGAATGATTCCAAAGTCATTGGGCCTCCTGCGCTCGCTTACTGTACTAGAACTGGGCTACAACCAGTTGATGGGAACTATCCCATCATCCATAGGATCGTTGTCTCAGCTGATCAATATCAATCTTACTCACAACAATTTGAGCGGAGAAATCTCAGAATCACATTTCCTCAGTTTGAACAATTTGAAATATCTTGACCTGTCCCATAACAAATTAGCCCTAAATATCACCACCAACTAGACTCTGCCATTTGATTTATTTGTGTTGATATTATCTCATTGTCACATAGAGGGGTCATTTCCACTTTTTCTGAAGTCTCAACGCTTTATGATGGCACTGGATCTATCCAATAACACTCTCACAGGTAAAATCCCTTCATGGCTGTGGAGTCTTCCCAAGCTACAGATATTAGCTCTATCACACAACCAGTTGAAAGGGCCAATACCATCTCAGCTATATAACTCTACCTTTTTGAAGGAGGTGGAGCTACGGGGCAATCAGTTCTATGGGAATCTGCCTAATCCTGCAAAAAGTTCTGCTGCAGGCTTTCCTTGGGAACTCGATCTGTCAATTAATAAGATTTCTGGTCCGGTTCCCCAAGAAATCTGTACGATGTTGCGGACTTCGAATTTCTTATCTTTAGCATCGAATGAATTTGAGGGGCAGATTCCTTCTTGCATTTGTGAACAAACAGAGTATCTGGAAGCTTTGGATCTTTCAGGCAATAAGCTGAATGGGCAGTTGCCTTCCAATTTCGGTAACTGCTCTTCTCTGAAGGTATTGAATGTAGCAGACAATAGGTTGGAAGGGCAGATACCAGTGGAAGTAGGAAAATTGAAGAAACTTCAGGTATTGCACGTCAGTGACAACATGCTAAGCGGGCATGTTCCCTCGTCCCTACTTACTTGCAAGATGTTAGAAATTTTGCATTTGAGTGGCAACAGCTTATTGGTCAAAGTGCCTGAATGGATTGCAGATCTTTCAAAGCTCCGCATGCTGGTTCTCAAATCAAACAATTTCCAAGGTGAGATACCGATTCAGATTTGCTACCTTCAGAAACTCCAATTTCTTGACCTGGCAATGAACAATTTGTCAAGGGTCTATACCACGACATCTCTCAAACTTACCAACATTGATGAATAGAACTTTCACAAGTTCCGGGTCCAGTGAACTTAGATACGGAAATTACTACAAAGAATAAATTCACATGGTGGTTAAGGGTCATGAGTGGGTGTATAAATAGATCCTCTCTGCTGTGACATCTCTCGACCTCTCAGTAAACAACTTTATTGGTGACATCCCCGTCGACATGGGATGTCTCAAGGGTTTACTATCTTTGAATCTATCACATAATCATCTTGCCGGATGCATTCCACGTGAATTTGGGGAAATGGACGATTTAGAAGCTTTGGATCTTTCGTGCAACCAGTTAAGGGGAAGAATACCTGAAACATTTGCAGATCTGGACTCCTTGGGTTATTTAGACCTATCAGATAATAATCTATCAGGGAGGATTCCAGATCTACCACATTTGGAGACATTTGGGCCGTCTTCATTCTCGGGTAATCCTGAGCTTTGTGGTCCTCAAGTTCATAGAGAATGCAACTTTGATACTTCCTATTCCGGAGAAGGAGAAGGAGAAGGAGAAGGGGAGGAAGGTGAGTATTGGTGGGAGTCGTGGACAGTTGGGATGGGAACGGGAATTGTGATTGGGTTTGCAAGTGTGATAGGAGTGTTCACGCTAAGCGGCCAGTGGAGCGCAAGATATTACAAGTTTGTCGATAACATTCTGAACTTCTTTTGATACAAAGTATATTGAATCTGAAAACTCTATTGGCCGTATGGGCATATATATTACGGAAGGCAGGTCTAATTTTCATAATCCGTAAAAGGTCGCGCAATATCAAAATGCGCAGAGGCCGCAGTATCTGGTAACTTCATACATAATTGTAAAGTTGCTTAAGTTTAAGGATATAACTTTGGAATGATGTTTCATCGTACCTTGTAGAATTTTATTCACTTGAATTTTACAAATGATGTTTCTCACAAATTTTGTATCATAATTCGCCAAAGATCATAAGATTTTTCAAACGTGTAGGCTGCAGTTTTTATTAGGAGGTATGTTGTAAGGAAAGGGAGTTGTCTGGCTCTGTATTTTGAAAGACTTTACTGGTATGAACTATAGGCTGCAATTTTTATTAGGAGGTATGTTGTAAGGAAAGGAAGTTGTATGGTTCTGTATTTTGAAAGACTTTACTGGTATGAACTATGATTGATTTCTTAAGTTCTACTTTTTTTCAATTTTTATAATGGAAATATTCCATTTCCTATAAAAAAAAAATTAAGAAGTAATGCATTTGGTGTAATTTTTTTTATAATAAATTATTACTTCCATTGTTTTATTATGAATTAAATTGATTAATTTAATAAA
>APFE030302668.1:22756-36511 GCA_000404065.3 Pinus taeda
TAATTGTAATTATAAGATAAAAAAATAAAAATAAAACACATAAACATTTAAGAACATCCAAGTCTTTTATATACCAAAATAAAAGTATCCGACAGTATGTATGTGAGACATATGGAAAAAGGATAAGATTCACATGTGGCAAAGGGAATGGGCAAAGGTGAAGAACATGCTTGTGTGAGATATATGGAAAAAGATAAAATTCACATTGAAGAACATGCTTCCGAACACTAGGAGTATACAAGAAATGCACATCTTTTTGGATAGGGGTGGTTAGTTAATCTAAAATTGTCCAAGTGTTAAAGAAAAGGTATATATTTAAGTCACATAAAAAACATAATTGAGCGGACTTGAATGAAAATTTATTTATTATGAATTTTTTTAGAAAATATAGTGTTAAAGATTTAAAGTTAATAGCCAATTATGATACCTTACCAAAAAAAGTAAAGGAACATACCATCCAAATCTTTTTCACATTAAAAAAGAAAATAGAGTTAGATATATTTCTCAAAAGCAAAGTTCAAAGAAATGGGTTGAATAGTTTATTGTTAGTGGTTTCAGTGATTTCTGTGTAGGCCAATCTTTGCTTCTTCCATGCTCTTCTATAACAGTTATTTATATTTTGTTCTACATTAAATCATGCTCTCTCTATTTCTAACAACTTAAAAAGTGTGTTTTGACCCGGTGTGTATAATGATTCAACTTTCTAGTGAGATATGTTGTTATGTGTCTATCCTAGGTAATAATATGATTATAAATGTTAAAACCAAAAGACATATTAAAAAGACAGGGATGCCAGGGTTATGTAACTTATGTTCATAAGTATTAAGCAAGAAGTTAATGAGTTATGAATGCTTAAAATTTTCAATTTTCTAAAATGATTAGTAAAATTGTTTATAGTGATGATATTGGTAATGATGAGTATAAGACATATTTCATTAAATTTGGAAGTAAATAGTGGATATAGAATTTAAAAATAACTAAGAAACTCAATTTTGGTAAACAATTTTACTAATCATGGTAAACAATTTTTCTTCAATGTATAGGATGTTGGTGTTCTTGCTTATGGACACATGACATGTACTTCATGGTACATATTAATGAGTGACAAAGATATCATAGTTTCTTAATTGATAAGTGTTTATGTATAATGATACATTGAAGAAAGTGCACACATGAAAAGGGAAGTTTAAATTTCAATTTAACCATATTTATGATTTTGGTATATAAAAGTTTAAATTTCAATAAATTTGTGACTGGAAAAAGGTATATTGTCTATAAGATTAACTTGTACTTAAACTTTATTGTAGCATGTAGTTGAACCATCAATGACTGATGTCTCTTAATTCATTACTAAACCATCGATGATTGATGTGCTTTTATTTCTTTTATATATTTATATATATTTTGATTTCTTGTTAATTAACACTTAATTATGAGATGTGTAGAGAAACACTCTCACCATATAGATGTTTACCAAGTCTGGGATAGAACTAATGTTTTTCACATTGAAATTATCATTGATCCACATTATTTATTTATATATGATTTAAATTTTGTTTGGTGATTCTTTAGATAAAGAAGAATGTGTATATTTCAGATTGAAGTGTTTTGATTTCTTTAATATATTTGTATATATTTTGATTTCTTGTTAATTAATTAATACTAGTTATGAGAATTCAGAAAAGACACTCTAACTGTACAATATTAAAAATAAGTGTTTTCTATAAATATTAAATTAGAATCTATAATAATATAATATAATCACATAATAAAATTATGATAATATCATAACTAATTTATATATTATATTTATAGTATATATATATATAAAATATATATATTTATAATATATATTGTTTTAGATAAATAGATAATAAAAATTAAGTGATGATTTGTAAAATCGAATAGTAAATGATTTAATATTTTTCATATGTATTAAATTTATAAAATATCATAAATTAAATAGTAATGATATGTTATTATTTTTTCATTTACTAATTTAAAAATATATAAATTCTAAATACTTGATGATTTATTCATTCGGTCCTTGGAAATAAAATTCATGAATTAATATAATTTGATGAATAAATTAATGCATCTAAATATTAATGTTATTAATATATCAATATAAATATTTAAATATTCAATAACTTTCATGTATTAATACAAGGAATATATTTTTTTATTTCATTAATTTTATATTATTCATTTAATATTAAATTAAATTACATAATTGGTAAATTTTAATTTACAAAGTGAAAATTTGGACAATAATATTATGTAAAAATTTAATACCAAATAATATTATTACTTAATAAATAAGACTAAATTTCATTATTAAATTCAGAGGAGTGTTTGGGTAACAAATAATACAAATATTAAATTTCAAAAATAAATGCGTTGAATAAAAAATCTACAGATTATTTAAAAATTATCATGATTTCTTTAAAAAAACATTTAACAAAATGAATCCCATGCAAGAAGAACACCAACATCGCATACATTGAGGACACCATGTGAATACCACTTAATTGATTATTTGTAAACCTTAAGCAATCGATAGTCCCACATGGCAAGATTTGCCTTGGAGATGACGAGATTCAAGTTGGAAGTAGTTATTCCCGGTGTCTATGCACAGTGAAAATGCCATGTGTTTGTTTCAAAAAATCCGAGAGTACACAGGTACCTCTGCATAGTGAGTTTCAACAAAACCTACACTATACAGGATCACCGCTAGCAGAAATTTGTTGCGACTATATTATATTTAGTTAGATGCTTGTTGCATGTCTGAGAGATGGTCGAGCTTGCTACATTTTGCGTGGCAATATAACTGTTGTGGATTCCGAGGAGCTGAAATTTTTGCCTGCATTTTCATTCTATTGTCCTCTCCCAAAAAAAATAAAGCAATTATTTATATCAGGAAGTTGTTTGACAGTTTTTCCATTTCGTTTGGGCTTCTCCTTTTTTCGGCTTGTAATTTGCCAGCCAAAAACAGATACATACGTTACACAAAAACAACATGAAGGAATTCTTCATATCAGGAACCTGATTGACATTTCTTTCATTTCGTTTGGCATTCTCCTTTTTTAAGCTTGTAATTTTCCAGCGAAGAGCATAGACAAATGTTAAACAAAAACAACAACCAGTTTGGAAACCTGCTTTAAAAAAAAACTTTCAGAGGTAAGAACTGTTCTAAATTCCCTATTATGCAGAAAGAAATCAACAAATCAAATAGTTTAAGATCAAAATTTAGACGGTAGCTTTTTTCAGTTTTATTTTTATGCAAGTGTTTGGACATGCAAGAAATGAATTACCAAGGCAGGGAGTTGTCACCCCGAAAAAGAAAAGGAAGGAATTATTCATAACATAAACCTGCACTTACGTTAATTAACTTGAGTAGAATTATTCTGAAAATTTTAGACATTAAGCATTTTTGAGTTACATTGAAAAATATCCAGCCTTTTCAAGAAAAGTCATCAACAAATATAGCATGCTACTTGTGTTTGCTCGTGTATGCTATTGAGAATGGTCCACACATATTTGAATGGACTCGCTCTAGAATTACCTCTATTCGACTATCTCTGTCGTGAAAGGAAGACTTGGTCTATTTATTCAAAATATATCCCTTGCATGGATCAACTCGCTGTAGTGTACCTTTGGGAAAACCACTGGAGATCTACTGCATGATCTTTAAAGCCCGATGATGCAAGTGACCCAATCACCTGTGCCACAACTCGCCAACATCTTGACTCTGCACCATCTTTGTTTTCGTGCTCAAAGCATCACAATCCTCTACCTCCAACTTATAAAGATTCTTCACCCGAATCCCTCTCTTCTTTACTTGACCCATGGCTATGTATCGAAGGAACACCTTTCATTTCGAGAAGATCACATCATAGCCTCTATCCTCAAGCATGACAATACATACCAAGTTCTTCTTCAGCCTAGGCACATACATAACATTATTCAAGGTGAGTGGAGCCCCATGCTCACTCCGAAAAGTAACCGTACCCAATCCAATAGCACTATACTACCGCTCTTCACCTATCTCGATATGCATATGGAGATATTTCTCCTCGAGGTCATTGC
Organism: Pinus taeda; assembly: GCA_000404065.3. Taxonomy (NCBI): domain Eukaryota; kingdom Viridiplantae; phylum Streptophyta; class Pinopsida; order Pinales; family Pinaceae; genus Pinus; species Pinus taeda. Next base: position 26,846 of record APFE030302668.1, read on the forward strand.
ATAACTCCTTGTTTCAAGTCATGTGGAATGAAGCTCCATTGTCTAAGTACCATACACTTCCCATCATCGATGACACCATGCATGCAATGGGGGGAAATTCCAATTCGAATTGAGAGGCCAAAGCCTCACCCACGCTCCTCCGAAGGACTTCTTCTTGGACTTATTGAGTGGACAATTTATAGAAAAATGGCTCAGCGTGTGACAATGAAAGCACTTAACTTTCGTTATGTCTTTTTTTTACCTCCATGGCAAGAATTCGATTTGGAATGGAAAGCTTTTCCTTTCCCCTTCTTTGCCTTAATTGCTAAGGAACAATTATCTTCATCATCGGTTTTTGATGAAGAGCCATCTCTGGTGTTCCTTTTGATCTCCTCTTGTATCAAATCCGACCATAGTCATTCCCAATCTGGCAACTTCTCCCGTCCATTAACAAAGTCCTGATAACTATGCCAACTCTTTTGGACCCCAGAAGAGAAAGACTCACAATATCATCCTCGGCAACCGTGATTCCAACACTTCCAAGTTCATCACAACATTGAGTGAACTTGGCCAAGTATTTTGGAATAGTTTTGCCTTTCTCCATTTTGATTTTTCGAAGTTTGTCCTTCAATGTTGTTAAAATAAGCTAATTACTTCTGCATGCGGAGTTGGCTAAAACTAGAAAGTCAGTTAACTGAGTGTTGAGTCAAGTCGATTTAAGTGATAAATGACTTTTAGTGTGTGGTTGCATGTCAAGTTATTTGAAGCAAGTCACTAGTTGGAAAAGGTTAAATACCCTTCACCGGGTTCATTGTAAATATCAAGTTTTGTGTGATCAATAGAAAAGTCGCAACTAGTGTTTTGTGTGTGAATTTTTGTTTTGTCTCCTCTACATGTCCATCAAATTGGTATGAAAACGAAGTTTGAGAAAGAGGGATTATGCAACCGCACCGTGCGTGTGCAAGTGATAAAAAGTTTCTCAGTCACTGTAACCGAGCTCATTTGGTTTGTAGACAACACAGATAGAGTTTCTTGAAGGTTGAAACCCCATCCATTTTGAAGAAGCAGCCGCAGATGCCGTGAACACCCATCTCCAGGGAAGAATTGAGTAGTCGGAAGATTTGACGAATGTCGCAAAGTTGTCATGGTCAACAAGCAAGCCATCGTTTAGCAAATAAGTTAATGTTTGCGTATTGGAGTCAACGTTTTTATGTTTGAAAGTCGAAAGGCATAGTCACGTAGGCTTTAAAAGTCACGTGGTCTTTTCTAAAATCATAAAGGGAAGTAGGTACGATTTTAAATATCTTCTCACGTGCTTTTTTCGAAGGATAAGTATTATCATATGATTTTTTCAAAGTGTGTTTTTTTTAAGGTACTTTTATATATAAATAATTTTCATATTAAAAAAAAAATATATATATATATTATATATATAAAACAATAATAAAGGGTTTTATTCAAAGGGAATATTTTATATAGAAAATTTTTGAAGGGGAGATTTTTTTTTTAAAAAGAAGCTTTGCAAAGTTATAAAAGGAGAAGTTTAAGGTTTTTTTTTGAAGAGATGGTTTTTTAGAGAGATGTCTTTCTCAAATTTCCAGCCCCAATTCTTACCATTTACAGGGAAAGATTATGATGTGTGGGCCATTAAGATGGCGACCACGTTACAGGCTCATGATGTTTGGGATTATGTCCAGCTTGGGTTTCCAGAACCCAAGGATGAAGTAGCAAAACATGCTCTCAATAATGCAGAGAGGGAACAATGGAAGAAAGACAAGAAGAAGAATGCACAAGTGTTGCAGCTTGTCTAGCAGGAAGTAGACCGAGCAGTGTTCCAGAAGATTATGATCATGTCTTTAGCAAAGGAAGCATGGGATACTTTGGCGAAAAACTATAAAGGTATGGAAAAAGTCAATATTGTTAAGTTGCATAATACTAGAGAGATTTTGAAAGTCTGTAGATGAAGGAGACAGAAGACATCGATTCTTTCATGAATTAGGTCATAAATTTCGTAAATCAGTTAAATATTTATGGTGAAGAAATTAAAGATCAAACAGTAGTTGAGAAGGTCCTCAGATCTTTGTCTACCAAATTTGATGTTGTGGTAGCAGCCACAGAAGAAGCGAAGGATTTGGCACCATTGACAATTGATGAGTTGATGGGCTCACTTCTATCACATGAGGTAAGGACAGATAGAAATAAGGATTCCACTTTAGAGACCGCTTTCAAAAGTCAGGTTTCTATTTCAAGAGACAAAGGTCAAGGCAAAAGTAGATCGAGAGATAGAGGACAAGGTAGAAGATATGGTGGTCAGAGAGATGGTCGAGAAGAGCAAGAACATGAAAGTGGAAGCAACTATAGAAGCTTCAACAATAATCAAAGAGTTGACAAATCAAAGGTGAGATGCTATTATTGCAATAAATTTGATCATTATGCTCATGATTGCAATAAGGAGATACCTAATCAAGGGAATCAAAGAGAGAATGTCACTACAAAGAGTAATAACTCCATGTTCCTAGCTTGCCATATCATGCATGATCCTTTTGTTAGTGTGTCGTTGTTAGATACTAGTTGTAGTAACCACATGAAATGCAACAATAATTTAGTTGCAAATTTCGATCAATCTGTGAAAAAATAGGTAAAGTTGGGGACTGACAAGACTGTGGATGTAGATGGAAAAGGAGTGGTCAACATTCTAACAAAGCAAGGGGGCCGAAGACAATCTCAGAGGTATATTATGTTCCTAGTCTCAAAAATAATTTGATAAGTTTTGGTCAACTGACACAGAAAGGATACAAAGTTATCTTTCAAGGTCAAGAATGTGTTATATATGACAAGACCACAAGTAAGCAGTTGATAGTGAAGGTGTAGATGACAAGGAACAAACTCTTTCTTCTAATTATGAATTATAGTGATCAGGTCAGTGATTTTACAATTACATGTTTTGATGATTATTGGTTATGGCACTTTCGATTTGGACACTTGCACTTTTTTGGTTTAAGATTGTTGCAGCATAAACAAATGGCCAGAGTATTACCTCACATCAAAGAACCTGCTAGTACTTGTGAGTGTTGCATCTTGGGAAAGAAATACTATGAAAATTTTCCAAAGGGCGTTGCATACAGAGCAAAGAAACCTCTTGAGCTAGTGCATATAGACTTGCATGGACCTATGAGGACATAGTCAATTGGTGGAAGTTGTTACTTCCTCACTTTCATTGATGATTATAATAGAAAGACTTAGGTTTACTTCTTGAAGCAGAAGTCTGAAACTTTTGCAAAGTTCAAGGAATTCAAAGCCTTAGTAGAGAACCAAAGTGATCGATAGATCAAGGTATTGAGGTCAGATCGTGGTGGAGAATATGATTCAAAAGCATTCCATGATTACTGCAAAGAACATGGAATTAGAAGATGGTTTACAACCAGGTACACACTGCAGTAGAATGGTGTAGCAGAGAGAAAGAACAGGATAATTATGAACATGGTAAGAAACATGTTGAAAGGCAAAAAGGAAGGATTTGATTGGATACACAGATAGTGATTTCGCAGGCAGTTTGGATGATAGGAAGAGCACTTCTGGTTTTATGTTCCATCTTGGTTTAGGTGTGATTTCATGGGCATCTAAGAAGTAGCCCATTGTGACACTTTTGTCAGTGGAAGTAGAATATGTAGCAGCAACATCTCCAACATGTCAAGGAGTATAGTTAAGAAGAGTATTTAATGGACTCAAGCATCAACAACAATGATCAACAACAATATATTGTGACAATGCCTCAACGATTGCACTATCCAAGAATAGTGCGTTTCATCAGAAGAGAAAGCATATTGATACTAGATATCACTTTATTAGAGAACTTGTGAGCAATGCAGAAGCTCACCTGAAGCCTTGTAAATATAGTGATCAATGGCTAATATATTTACTAAGTCATTAACACAAGATGTGTTTGAGTTTCATAGAAAAACATTGGGTGTTGTAAGCCTAGCTGAGACATAGAACAACAGGCATGTTTGAGTTGTCATGAATCATGTTTTAGTTTAGCGCTCGTAATTAAGGGGGAGTGTTTAAATAAGCTAATTACTCCCACATGAGGAGTTGGATAAAACTAGAGAGTCAGTTCACTGAGTTTTGAATGTTCAAGTGTTGAGTTAAGTCGATTTAAGTGATAGATGACTTTTAATGTGTGGTTGCATGTCAAGATATTTTAGGAAAGTCACTAGTTGGAAAAGGTTAAACACCCTTCATCAGGTTCATTGTAAGTATCAATTTTTGTGTGATCAATAGAATAGCTACGACTGGTGTTTTGTGTGTGAATTTCTATTTTGTCTCCTCTGCATGTCCATCAAGTGCCAATTTCCTTTTGTCACTTTTGTTCTGATACAAGTCCGCCAATGCTTTCCACATCGCATACGAAGTTTCCTTGCCGTGGAGATTTGAGACAATGTGGTCTCAAACTCCCACAAGGATTATTTGCTTCGCCCTTGCCACACACTTCTTCCATTCAACCAAATTTTGTGCATCTGATGCTACTCGCTTAAGAATGTCTTGATCAACGAAGTCCTTCAAGCCATTATCCTCAAGCACAACCTCCATATTGTCCCTCTAGGCTATATAATTAGAGTTTCCTTCCAAGGCATACTCGAGCCATAAACCGCTGAATGCCATATGCTGATCTTGAAGTATGTATTGCAAATTCGAATTTCACCTGTAACTCAAAACTCAAAACTTTGAAATCTCCTCTAGTATATTGAATTAAGCTATGATACCATGTAGAATTTCCTGTATATTCACAAGCTCATGAAATGTACTAAAGCACAGGACAATAATCTACTTCTTCTTTAAACAAGCGGAAGCCGATAGATTGAGGAAAACAATATGAACAAGAAGAAGACAAATCAATGGTACATAACACAATAATTTTCTCTGGAGAAAGCCACTGCTCAAAACCTTGCCTATTTGTATTTCATTAAATCAGAAATATGAGTGAAGATAAAAAACTTGTTCACACGAGAACAATTTCGTACAAGTATGCTCAACTCTTTACCTCACAGGCTTGCTATTAGCCAACACTTAGCCAATTTCCACTACCAGCCAAGCCCCTATTTCCTTGCACAATTCCTAGGATGAATAGCTCGTATTCAAAGGGAATTCATGCTTCCAAAATTGTGCAATCCATACATAGGTCCTTCTCTCATTTCATGCATGATATTTACAACTCTCTAAATCATACAAATGATAGTACACTGTCCTTGCACTCTAGTTTCAAGTGGGTCTTTCTCTGAACTGACATGCATGGGTTTCTTATGAGGGAATCTTCAATTAAATGGAGTAACACTTGTGGATGCACCAGTGCACCAACTGACTGTTAGTCCTCTATTATTTCTACAAATAGTTAGAACTAATTTAACTAACCATAACTCAGTAAACTGAGTTTTCTAATTACAACTCAATTTAAACTCATACTGGACCCCTAAAATTTAGAGAGAACATATACATGACTGTAGAAGGACTTCCAACTCGAAATTCCTAAGATAATTAAGTTAATTAAACTTAATTAACTATTTACAAGTTGCTATGAGAATAGAATTCGATTTTAATTCACAGTTTCATTCAAGGACACATTAAACTGGAATTTCTTGTTGTCATTTATCAACAATAGATGTATTATATTGACTTGAATACTTCAGTAGTGCACACTGGTACCCATGACCATGTTTGTTAATGTAATAGATAAGCATTTGATCCTCATATAGAGTCTCATTAGTACTAATAACGGTGAATCTCTCATTGCACCGATGATGGTGAATCTCTAATAACATAAAAGAACAACAAGAATTACAGTGTGTAGTGGCAATAGGAAAAGGAGGATCATGGGAGGATGCATGCAAGTTTCCATGCTAAAGGGAAATAACGCATCTACATCGACTACAATAACTTGTCACGATGTTTTGATTTATGCTTTAGACCACATAATGATACATTAACTATAGTAACCTTTTATCATGTCCTAATCTATGCTCTAATTTAAAGTTTTTGCACCACTAAAATGTTTTTTAGTAATTTTTTTTTTTAATTATATTTAATTCATACAAAGTTATGTTGGAAATAATACTGAGAGGGGGGGTGAATCACTGTTAGCAAGTTAATAATTTTTCATTTCCATAATCAGATTCATATACGCTACTTTGGTTAATGGAACCCGCGTGTAGACGCGACTGTTATTAAGGCAACTAGGGTATATCCAACAAACTTATGATTCAATTAATTCATCATATGTTAATCTTTATTTAGTGCATTAGAATCATATAAACAGTAACCAGGTGCAGTAAAAATAGAACAGGCAGTCACACATATGAACACAAGATATAAGGTGGAAACCCAATGTAGGTGAAAACCACCTATTGCAATCGTCTCTATCTTCTTTTTAATAATAAGAAACTTCTTTTACAATTCTTGTACTGGTGTAGTCTTACTCCAGTACACAGGCTTCTACCTGTAGAAGGCTACAACCTTCTCTCGTTCTCCATCTTCTCCTGGAAGGGAGCTACAACCCCCTAGCTCTTGTAGTAGCCAATATGTTTACTTGTACGTAGGCACTGACTTACAGAAGGCTACAACCTTCTCTTTCCTTCCAGGGACCACGTTTCATAAATTTTCAGACTGGATCCATCAATAACATCAATCAACCATCAAATATATCTGTATCAACCAATCTCCTTTGCACCAACCAAAACTAAATCAACCAATCACTTCTTAGAATGCTATAACCAGAATGCAGTAACACTAACCAGAACCCAAGCCAAAACCTAGAACACTGCAACAGCAAACAAGAGTAGATAAAGCATATTTTATTAGGTATGCGCTACTTCAATGTGTCAAACCTATGTGCATACGCACTTTTCTCAAGGTGAACCTGTGTATATGTAGTTTTGATATGCAGAAACAGTGTGTATACGCGCCTTTGCAATAGTGAACCTGCATACAGATCTGTAAATGATGATTTAAACTTTACAACTATTCCAGACATCAGTTATACCCAAATCATCATATTTACTGATTACAACATGCACCAATTATTTAGATAAAAGATCAAAACCACACAAAGATACTTCACTTCAAGCCTTAAGATCTTGATCCATTAATACATCTTATCCTTCATCAAGCGCTAAGGTTCATCCTTGATTCAAATCCAACTTTTCCCAATAACCTGTATTCTCGATCTTGCTCTTCATCAGATATTCAATACTTGAGTGCCTTTGCCTAATTATCTTCTCCTCCTTTTATATTCTTAGGCCTTACTCAATACCATGGACCAAAACTACTTAGGGCCAATACCTTGGACCAAATACCTGGGGTCAACACTTCGGACAGGATACCTTGGACCAATACCATGGATCACAATACCATGGACCAAATACCTTGGACCAAAACTAAGTTTTCCAACATGTACGCGCCTTTCCTTTCGTGAAAGTGTGTGTGTATGCTATATGCGCCTTTTGATCTGCGAACCCGTGTGTACACGCGGCTTGGTCAATGGGGAACCTGCGTATACCTCTCTTTCTTCATTCTGAACTGTGATCTGTCATCTGAGTGAGTTTCCATCAAGGACGACACTTGTGTCATAGTGCCAAATATATGTCATAATGCCAACAAGTTAGAAAATAAATTCTCCTCCATTAGAGTATAAAGTTACATGATCATGAATTTAACCAACAAAAAATTATGTAAACAAAACTAAAAAAATAAGAAAATAATTTTGGATGTATGAAAAATAAAAAATTACATATATATAGGGAGAGAGAGGAATCCATAACTAGGAAGGTTTCATAATGGTAGTGACATAAGGTTGATTTGGACTTCTACCACTATAACCTTTAAGTGTCTACATACACCCCATTTGTACACATAGGTTAATCGGGTGGTTTGAGCCTTAGATCTCATAGTTTGTATAATACTTCATGGCACAATGATCGTCAAATGAGCTACCCCTTAGGAACTTCTAAAATTGAAGGAAAATAGTGTGGGCTTTGATCCACTTATGTGTGCAAAAGTGGCAAGATCATTTAATATAATCTCTCTAGGTGCAACCATATATTCAAGCACTACCTTAAAGTGCCCCCATAGCTTCAAGATAAGCCCTAATGGAAATTAAACCTTTCCTAATGGTGAAAAACTCCTAACTTTCCATCATTAGATCAAACTCCTTTATATATATATATATATAATTTAAATATATATATATATATATATTATATATATATATATATATAATATATATATATATATATATATAATCACTACTTATTGACTAATAACCAAAAATTATACTCCTTGAGTAATAAATAGAAATATCCATATCCAAATTGTGTGTTTCATTCATGAAGATCACAAAATCCATGGCCATAGTAGATCTTTGAACCCACCACTATCATTTATCCTTGAGCCTTGCAAGATATGAAAAATATCTGACGAGCCTTACTTTCTTCACAGAATTTATGGTTCACAACAAACAATCATGATTTTTGAAAGAGCCATGTTGTGAGGGGGTGGATTCCAAACAATTTCTACTAACATAACCATTTAATATAGCACAATAGGTTGACGACCACTTTATTCTCCCTTATAGACATCATAAATTATTTGGAGATATACTTTATTAAAGAAAATGATAGCTTGCAGAACATAAATTAGTACTTATCCAAATAAAATAATACCACCATTTTAACTTAGAGTAGTATAATGAGGTTACAATTTTTCTTGGAAAATAGTGGAAATTAATTCCAATACATGATTTTGGCAAAAAAAAATTGCAAAAATAGTGGGAAAAGTAGGTTACATTTGTCAAACTTCAAGATTTTGTGTGATCTGGGGTTTTTTTATGATGCTAATCCATTTCCAACATCAAAAAAATGATTCAAACACTCCTATGATCATATTTTTTTTATTATAAAAAATAACCAAATTCCAACAATAAAATGACTTTCTAAGTGAAATTATAACCACAATAGACAAAACCTTTTAACTTTATAAAGTATTAAGTTACAAACACTTAAGTGTGGTTGATTTAAGTGTTTCCTCTCATTTCCTTGCCCATAAAATATTAATTATCAAGTACTATACACCCCAAACCTATGACTAACTTATTTTGCTGGTGGGAAAGACACGCAACATGTTAACACTATCATTTGCACCAGATGTTGTAAATGTAGAAATTTTGAATAATATGACACTTATTCACAGAGATTATCCTGATTATACACTATTTTTGGAATGCATGCATAATACATAACGTCCTCTACCATTGATCATCAATTTTGTGGAATTAAGAAACAATCGCATGCGCACATTGAAACATCAATCACACATATCAACACAGTATGTACTGGGGAAAACATAGAGCTGAAAACCCCTCAACTATCTGTATATTATATTGATTGAGAACATGTAACAATACATAGTACAATACTCCTCGCAAGTACTCAGTACTATCTCCACCTGTTACACGCAAACTAGCTCAGATCTGAATCAATCACAGGTTCAAATCTCCTATGCTGCTTGCATGCCTCCACTATGCAATCCTGCATGAGAATAGATGAGAATGGTTGATCCAAACTCGTATTTCCCTTGTGTTGCACTACGCAATCCTCATTGGCAATCTCAATCCACTGATTGTGCAAATCTCATGCACAA
>APFE030302668.1:36722-60465 GCA_000404065.3 Pinus taeda
TTATGAGTTAATAACTTGTGAATTAATTAATAACTAATTCACCCAACTCATCTCTAGTCTATTCGCCAGTTAGACTAAATACAACCAGTTTAACAAAGCTAAACTGAACACACTCCATCAACTGCACCTCCAGTCCACTAAACTCAACTCACTTGAGTTCTAACTGAAGTCATGCATGCAAATATTCAACTAACCCATAAGAACCACGTATTTCCTTCATGCAATTGCATGGCCACATCCGTAGCTCGAACTGAAGTGCTCCAAGAGAATAAGATAATGTTTATAGTCCAAATATTATTAAGAGCTAATAATATTCGACTGTTCTATTTTTTGACTGGCAGTCTAAAATAGACTCCGCCCATATGTCTAAAAATAGAGGTCCATCTATTTTTACCAACATGACCAATCATCCATAAATAGCATCCTGCAACTCATAGACCATGATCCATATGTCTAAAAATAGACTGCGCCAAAAATAGCCTGCGGGCCCACTTAGTGAAGGCGACTTCTTTTCACTAAGCTCCATCATCTTGTTGCATTTTCAACAGCAAAGGAAACGCCGTAATACATAATCGTAGGAAAGAGTAGCATAGCATAGGAAAGAGAGCATTAAATTATTACCCTTCCATGATGATAGTGAAAGTGTCACAAGATGTTTCGAAAGGGTGTAAGTGGAATTTTTAGATGTTACTTAAAAAGGTGGGTCTTGAGAATTGCATCATTGACATGACAAGGGTACCACAATATCAAGTTCTATTTTTGGTTATTTAGTGTAGTTGCCAAAGAATGCACTATAAAGATAGCGAAGATCTCTATCCTTAACAATTATTGATAAGAAGACCTTGATTTGGTATTTTGGTTAAACATCCATATGTATTTGCACTTGAAACACTTGGGTTTGAAGTATTTTCCTACTTGAATGATTGGAATTTATTCACACCCTATTTGTATATGTCAACTTTGTTTAGGATTCAAGATTTTCCACAATTGATATAGCTCTCTTGGGTTTCATTCGGATCCATTTACATTGTTCCCGCAATTAAAACTATAGTAAACATTTGTATCATTCTCTTTTTTATGAGTATGTGGACCAGATCATAGTGACCTGCATTAAATGATTTTAGATAAATTATAATAAGATCAAGTTGAAGCCAAAATATGAATCTTTTGAACTCAAGGGTTTTGAAAATCTCAAATTACCATACTCTACCACAAGTATGGTAAATTTGAATAATGAAGATGAACACATTTGGTATTTGAATCCTAGACTAGAATAACAAAGCTCTTTTAATTGATGATGTCAACAACCCACAAACAATGGAAATTCCATTGCTTGTGCAAATAAAAATATTCACGAGTTAACTTTTAACTAATAAAGTTTTAACATGGAACATCCTTCAAAAAATATACTAGTTAATTAGCTCATGCTCCTTGGTTGTAATTTTCTTTTCAAAGCACTCCATGTAAAAATAAAGGTACCCTCAAAATTGTTGAATGAATTTAAAGAGAAACACTTCTTTGAAAATTTTGACGAGATTTTTAAAGGTGGACTTTAATACTTTCTCAACCTCTACCTTTTTTGAAAACTATTTATATTACTTTAAATTGCTTATTAATATTTTGAAATATTATAAATATATGTTACAAGTTGGTTTTACTTAATTTCAATCATTGTAATGTTTTTGCTTCATTATTGATAACAACATTGAATCTCCTAATACAATAAGTTTTCCATTTAAACCAATGAAAATGATGGTCAAGGTGGGCTCGACTTAAACCTTGATGGGATATGCATTACCTAAAATCTACATTCCACAAAAAAGAAATAAAAGTTATAAACACTAATTATATATAAAAATATATGTCAATGTGATTTATAGTCGCATTGATGAGCCATGCATTAGCTCCAATCTACATTTTAGAAATTATAAGTCAAAAGTAGAAAATTAATTATATGCTAACATGTAGATGTCTTTAATGTGTTTTATAGTCTCTCATTTATATAGATATTTACCTTAATTACTATATTAGTATAAACATATATATAAGGGAATTGACAAAAACTTCTACTATTTTCCTTATGTTTTAAACATTAAACTCATCCATTATCTTAGAGTCAAAAGTTAACATAAATTTATTTGTATATATACAACAAAAATCAGGATGGATTTCCATGTAATATGACTTAACTACTTTGATTAAAAACTCACTAGGATAAAAACTCTCCCACTTTTAAATAATTCAAATAGAATCTAAGAAAGTCTATTACTTTTAACTAATTCTCAAAGTTAACAGGGAATATGCACTTGTAGTATTTGACTAGATATAATACTACTAGTTTGAATGGGGTCAAAACGAATCCACTGTCCCTGTAAATTTTCCAATAGTATATCTAGTCTGATTTGTTATAAAGGGATATTTTCATTCAACTAATAGACTACTTTTTGAGGGAAATCAACACAAATCAAATGTAGACAAATTTCTCTCAACTAATTCCACTATTGGATAGAGATGGACACGAATCAAATGTCAAAAAAATTCAATATAAATATGTATTTTATAAGCACAATTAGTGGCTTTGATTTACAAGAAACTACATGTTCATATGGACTAATTTAAATAAATTCCATTATTGGAGAGAGATTGACATGAATCAAATGTCAACAAATTACCCAAAGGAACAGAAGTAGTGTTGAATATGTGTAAATAGTTGGAATAATATAATTGTTAAATACCAAATTTTAATATAAATATATACTTTATAGGCACAATTTGTGGCTTTGCTTTACAAGAAATTGTATGTGCATATGGACTTATTTAAATAATAAATCATCGGTATGTTTATATTAAATTAAAACACCTTAACTAAGCATGGAACAAGGAGAGACTGCCCCGAAATGTGCACTTTCACCCATTTCCTTGAATATTTATCAAACCTTTTTAAAATCAAAGAGATCCAATAAAAATCAATACAACTTGTATATGCTCATGGAACATTTCAACCACTCCCTCAAATATTTATCAAGCCTTTTAAAGAAAATATATTTGATAAAAATCCATACAACTTGGATACACTCATGGAACATGTAGGGACTATCATGAAACCTACAATCTCCATCATTTGCTCGAGATTTATGAAGCCTTCTAAAATAGAGGTCAATTCAAAGGTCAAATAAATGATATAGTTTGAGCACATTCAACATGTGGACTGGTTTTCTCATAAATAATTAATATGCTTCATTCAAATGTTCAATCTTGGAAGAAAATCACATTAAGCCTCTAGGTAGGTCTTCCTGGTGCATATCGCCAGTAGCTACAATTTCTGAATAACACAGTTGAAATTTCAAAATTTACTAGATAAGAAATTATGGAATCTTTGATGCACTGATGCTTAATGTATAATAAGAATATGAAATTTACTAGATTTTTTGTTACATGTAGATGAATGGTATGGTTATGGCTTGTCTTCCTTTTCCTTTTATGAATTGTTTTGATGCATGATATGGATCAAAGAATATGCAAGGGTTATTGAATATGTTGATCTCTAAACTAACCTAGCCTACACCTCAAGTCAAAATTTCCCTATCAGGGGATTGCTACCTCCATTTATTTGCAAACTTAGTGAAGTCAATGTTAGACTACAAAGTTTCCTTGTTGATTAGCACTTATTAACCCTAGCCTTTAAATTTGCACCAAGACAATGTTGATGAACATCATTAAATTGAAACAAATCTTGAGCAATGTAAAATTCAAAAGGGGCCTTATGACTATAGAAACTAAGATACCATAAATGTATTGATTAATTTCTATTTTACATAACCTTATAAGGACACAACCTCAAATACCAAACTATAAACCACTATGAAATGGTGAAAACCCTACATTTCATAAGACCTTAATCAACTAATCAACAATCTTATTTACATTAATTTTCTCTAATTAAATATTTCACATTTTAAATAAACATGATATACATAAAACCTTAATAAACTAATAAATAATCTTATTTAAGATGATTTCCTCCAATTAATTATTTTACCTTTTAATTAAACACAATATACTCAATACACTACATACCCTTCAAACCATGATGTAGAATCTTACTCCATCATCCTCATCAAAGCTATAATGATTTCTCATTAAAGTGCTAATCTAAAAGGTTTGTTATCTCGTGTTTGGGTGGTGTTTTCCCATGATTCAAATTATTATTTTATAATTAGGTTAAATATATTTAGTTATATTAAACAAACTTAATCTACACAAGTTTTTAGTTCATATAGAAAAAATATTAGTATTCGATAAAATTAAAACAATACCATTCCAAAGAAAAACATTTACATATGACAATTTTTCATTGTGCTTAAGACTCACTTAGATATCTACATGCTTCTCATGGACACGCTATGTTGGACTTCAAAAATGCTCCTCCTTGTTTGTACATTGACAATTCTTTATTATCTTTCTTAGGCTTCCATATACATTACCAACCTGGACAATCACTTTGTTTATTTCATACCATACCAAGAGCGTGGGCATGAGTTGAGGGAAATAGCTTGGAAAATATATCCATTGTGGTCTCCTCCATGCTCGACCTCCAATTATTCATATATTTCATTCATTCAAATCTTTTGTCGGGATTTATCACGTAGTCTACGAGAAATGCTCTAAAAGAATCGTGTGACCATTTTTTAAATTCTTTGCGTGGACCCATTTTTATAATATTTTACAAGGAACAAATTTCCATGTGACTATTGCTAAAGTTATGCAAGTAGACACTTTCCATTTTCTTGTTGTTTTAGAAAAGTTGATATTTCCCACTACAGTGGAGGACTTTTGTATGATTTTTTGAATAGAAAAGCAACAAACCCATCCAAATGAAAAGTCAATAAAATCTATCCATCTAGCCATGAAAAGTAAAAAAATGGCCATTCCAACAATGTGGCCTCATTTCCAATGTACATGCTAAAACGTTTGGCCATTAAAGGTAAATAATATGCTCTGGGATGCTTCAATATTATTGGATTTGAATTGAAGCATGATGACAACCATCATGAAACTCCATAAAATACAATACATTACAAGGTTTACAAACTATGAACTATTGAAAATACCAAGATGTGGTTATAGTTACTATCTAATTATTACATATATCTACAAGAATTTCTTTGTATACTTCCTCTTCGATTTTACGCCAACTAGTCGATACTTCTTCCTCCCGGTTTTCTTCTGTGAGAAAAAAATTTCCCAATAAATTCATTTGATTGGACTAGCTCAATTGTTTTTCGTATTCTATAGGTGTCAACCAATTTGGCTCTAAGGTATTTTTGTAGATGTCTATCATCCCCTGTTCAGCAACCATTGCAAAGTAGCTGACATGATCACTGCCATTGATATGGCTCTGAACTGTATAGATCTCTTAGAAATTATAAACAGAAGGTTGGAGAAGAGTTTCTAATGAGAAATCCTGGATCTTAAAACTCAGAGTATTGTCAGTTGGAGGCAATGACAGAACATTACAATCTTGAAAATATAAAACATTTGATTCAGATGTTCACTAATTAGAAGTAGTATTTTGCTAGCAAATGCTTATGAGAGTCTTCTGATTCATTAGTTCTACTATCAAATATGCCAAACATTAATGAGCACATCTATATTTTATTTTTTGTTGAATGGATAAGAGGACATGGATTTGTGAAACAACAACAAAGTTCAAAACTATATTAGTGAACACATGACTCTACAAGTCACAGGCTAGGGCAGTATAAGTCTACACCGTAAGTATATCAACGCATTATTGTACAATTTGGTCTAGCCACTTGGGCAAGATTTGAATATGAATTGATGAGAAGATAGTTAAGGGTCATCACCAAATCTGACAAAACACATTAATTGAATAGACCAAAAACTGGTGATTTAAATGAGTTGACCACTGGAATATGAGTTGAGCTCACATGCATTGTACATTATTCAACAGACCACAAATTGGGATAGGAAAGTAAACCCCTGAGCAAAAGATAATCTTGTCTCTATGTGGTATAAATATTTAAATACATTGACGATATTGATTTGTTGGGTTGTTGGGTTTTCTCTGCTCCACATTTTCTAGTTGATGTATCCACGAAAATTGAATTTGTGAGGTTTTTCAGGCTCAAAGACTTCACTAAAGAAAATGACGACAAGGAAAATCAACACGATGATAACATCACTAAAGAAAATGATGGCAAGGAAAATCAACAGGATGATATTAAGAGCCTGCAACCTTGAGTAAGTCATTATTCAAGTTCCCCATGACCTTGACCTTGCGGGAATTACACTCCTAACACAACAAATTCTCCTCCTTCTTCCATGTTATATTGTCACTCTCCAATGCATCTACATTCTTGCTCTTTCTGTACCTGAATCCACATAAGATGAGTAGCTTGCAACACCTAGACTCCAAACAAACCAATAAGCCCTTGCTTTTGGGCTAATAAGCATAAGCCCACTTTGGATTAAAAAAAACTTGCATATTTATAACCCATAAATCAGTGAAGAGAAGGCTCGTCAAAATATTTTATATAGAAAAATCTATATTGACATACCCAAAAAAAGTTGAAAAAAATTGAGGGGAATACTGAATAAGAAAATTTTGAACCATGGACCAGTTGCAGTACCTGTGGTTTTGTTGTCGCTATCAACCAGTTGAAGTACCTGTGGTTGTATCCACTGTCAAAGTGATATCTCCAGGGGTCTTAACATTAATAGAAAATGTAAGGAGATGTGCCACTAAAGACAAGATAATATCCATGAGCAAAAATCACTGGTGGAATTCTCTTCTCAAAACATACAAACATAACAGAGGTGAAAGCATTTGAAAAACCCCAATTTAAGTAAAGAGGTTTCCATCAAAAATCATTTTTTATACAAAAAAAGGGTTTGGGCCTCATCCATTCCTTTCCTTAACTAATAATTTTGAAAACCCATATTATAAGAATCAAATCACAAGCCTAAATAATTGAACCAAGTACCCTTGCTCAGGAAAGGAGCAGACCATAGGGGTGGAAAAGAACCTAGATAAAATAAGAATCAACCAGAAATAAAGACTGTTTTGGTTGAATGCTAACCTTGAAGGGTTGAAACTTCTGAAAGGCTAGTGTTATGTCGTGCACTGGAAACCAAATATACGCCTGTAATGGGATGGATAACCAATCCAAATGAGGGCTCTTAATTTAAACGTTAAGGAGACAAGATAAAGAAAGGAAATAAGAAGCACTATTTAGGAAAATAACTAGCTTTAATTATTGGTAATCTTATCCAAAGAAGAAATACTAATACCTGTAATGTGCCTTCACCTAAAGACCTCATTGCCTTAGAGATCTGGAAAAAAAAGAGAAGGGGTTTCCTCTACCCTCATTAAAAAAAAAATACAATGTATATTGTGATAAGACTATACAGGGGTAGGATCCAACAATGATAGCCAAAAATTAATGAGGTTCCATGAGCAGAAATCCCTGGTGTAATTCCTCCTCAAACTCAACATACAGAAACAAAGCAGGGAAAACCATTTGAAAAACCAAAATTGAAGTAAAGAGGGTCTTGTTGAGAATCCTTTTCTCTATAAAAAAATAAGGGTTTGGCCCTTGGCCATTCCTTTTCTTAACTAATAAATTTAAATACCTACGACCATTCCTTTCCTTAACTAATAAATTTGAAAACCCATATTATAAGAATCCAATCGGAATCTTGAATAATTGAACCAAATACCCTTGCTCAAGAAGGGAGTGGATAATAGGGGCGAAAAAGAACCTGGAAAAAAGAATCAACCAGCAATAAGGACTCTTTTGGTTGAATGCTGGCGCCCAAAGATAGGTCTGAAGTGGCACCCTGTAAACCAACTATACACACCTATAAGAGGATGGATAACCAACCCAAATGAGGGTTTTTAATTTAAACTTTAAGGAGACAAGATAAAGAAAGGAAAATTGTTGGCTTTAGTCACTGGTAATCTTATCAAAAGAAGAAATAATAATACCTATACTGTGCCTTCCCCTAAAGCCAACATTTCCTCAGAGATCTAGAAAGAAAAAAGAGAGTTTCCTCAACCTTCATCCAAAAAAGAATCAACCAGCAATAAGGACTCTTTTGGTTGAATGTTGGCGCCCAAAGACAGGTTTGAAGTGGCGCCCTGTAAACCAACTATACACACCTGTAAGAGGATGAATAACCAACCCAAATGAAGGTTTTTAATTTAAAATTTAAGGAGACAAGATAAAGAAAGGAAAATCATTGGCTTTAGTCATTGGTAATCTTATCAAAAGAAGAAATAATAATACTTGTATTGTGCCTTCCCCTAAAGCTAGCATTGCTTTAGAGATCTAAAAAAAAAAAAAAGATTTTCCTCAACCTTCATCCAAAAAAGAGCGTTGTACACTATAATACAACTAGAGGGGTGCGAAATACCTCAGGGTATAGCCGGCGTAGTTAGAAAGCGCAGGGTATAGTTGGCGTAGTTAGAAAGAAATGTCTACCCATAACGTAAATGAAGGAATCATTTAACAATTCAAATAGGTGGTGATCAAGGGTGGAGAATATCTTAATCGTCTAACATGAGATCAAACGGAGGATAACAAGACACGTAAAATGAGAGGGGAGTTCTTCCAAGAAGGAACGCCTTACGGCATAACTAACATGGTGTGATTCATATAAACTGAAATATTTACACATCTCACATTGTAATTGCTAAGATATTTTATATTTTTAAATAAATTATTAATTAATATAAAAATTAATTACAAGAATTTAATCAAACAAATTAATAGATATAATTAATATTTTTAAATTAAAAAATATTTATAAATATTTAAATAAAAATTTAAATAAATATTGAATAGTCAAGTGCTACTTGTCCCCCTTTGGAAATTTAAGTTCTAAGTAAAAAGTCCATGAGTTGAGCCCTCACTAATAGATTATTAACTGTGGCCACTAAAGCAGATCATGGGCAAGTTTATAATCAAGATTTTGTTTAAGTAATACAAGTATTGAAAGTTCCGTTTTTGTAATTTTATTGTAATTAATTTCTTTTTGAATATTTAAATAATGTATAAAATTAAAAATATATATATGTAAATAATAAATTTTGAAAATATGGATTATATATATATAACAATCAAGTATTATACTTATATAAATAAAAGATTTAGTAATGAATTTTTTTATGATTATCGTAGGTAAAAATCTAATTTTGTAGCGAGTTTATATTACAACTTAGTATATACTAAGGGAGAAGTGTAACATTTTTCGTGTTCAATTTAATTTGACATGTGGCATTTTTCAAATAAGAA
This sequence comes from Pinus taeda, assembly GCA_000404065.3. Classification (NCBI taxonomy): domain Eukaryota; kingdom Viridiplantae; phylum Streptophyta; class Pinopsida; order Pinales; family Pinaceae; genus Pinus; species Pinus taeda. The sequence continues at coordinate 46,043 of APFE030302668.1, forward strand.
TAAAATATTATGTAAATAAAAAAAATAACTTCGATTACTATAAAAAAATAAAAATGAATCACCCATGAGGTATAGATCAGTTGGTTTGTATGGGGTTTAGTCTTTACCAAGTCTCAAGTTTAAAGCTCATTCGAAGGGGCTAAAAATGGTAGCTATTTTGGGAGAATCAAGATGGAAACCAATTTGGGGGAATTAAAGTGTACATGTCTGGTGAATGTTGTTGGGTAGCGGATCACCCCATAGCCAATTTTGGGTCTTAAAGCCTGAGTTTTTGTCGTTGTAATGTAAAGACCCCGCAAAATGCGGGGCGGAGTGTGAGAGTTTAGGGTTGTCCGCCCTAAACTAATGTAATTTAATATAGAAAGTGTTGGCCTACCCATGGTCCACAGACCATGGGAATGTATAAATAGAGCGAGGCTCTAAGTGTAGAAGTCAGTTTTTTAGCTCTAAGAAGTAATATGGGTTTTTGAATGAGGAATTAAGTGTTGAGTCTGTAACTCTGAGTCTTGGGTTGTAGTAGTAGGAAGAGGCTCTGCATTTGTGTGCACAAAGGCCTGGTAGAGTCCGCAGTTGTGTGCGCGGACTCTTACAGTTGAGTGTGCAGGGCAGAGTTGGGATTGCATCTAAACAAAGGATTAATAAAAGATAAGTTGATTTTGGAATATTGTGCATTTGCTCATAGATCTATGTGTTTATGCCTCTGTTATGTTTATTCATCGCTTTATGGTTTTATAATTGCGCGCACTTGGTATGAATGGTAAATGGTTAATAAGAATATTGGGTACACACAAATAAGTCGAGATCTATAATAATAGCATAGTGAAGATCAAAGATCTAGATATCACATCTTTGTGCTCTTTACAGAGCTGCATGGAAGTAGTCGCTCTAGTCGCGAAGGTTATACGGTTGCGCAGGGCAGCAGAACTTCCTAAAACCTCATCAAGACATCACTAGGGTGCTGAAACCTTGTTACAACACCTGCCCATACTACCTTGAGTGAGACCTCAGTCCACGCATCGCGGACTGTTGCCGAAAGGGTCGATAGTTTTAGGATTTGTTTGGCTAAATCACTTCTGAACCTGGGTCAAGCTCCATCAAGCTAACAAATGGTTCCATTACCGGGACCAAGATCTGCCTAAGGGATGTCTGATGTCGAGCCATTGGAACCCTATGAAGGAAGAAATTGAAGAGTGGTTGGACAAGAAGCTTCACGAGTTCGTGACACAAGAAAACAGAACCCCGTAGATATCCAAGAAGAGTTGGCTGGATCGATACGTATATACGGAAATCCATGAGACCTTCTTCGTGTCCTTCTCGTCTGAACTACATCACTGGATCGCGAGGCTAGTCGACAGCCAGGGGAGGTACAAGCTCAATCAACCGATAGTGTGGACTCCAAAGTTAGTGTGCAGACTAGAGGCATCAGAAGATAAGATTGCGAGAGTTGTGGACCATTGGCTCGACCGGATAATAGGAGGGTTTATCACCGAATTTGTGATAGACACGACTGTGAGTTGCAACGAAGCAGAAAGACATTTTCTCAAGGGACCGCGAGGCAAGTACATCAAAGCTTTGAATAGTTGGATTAAGATGTTGTTATGTGAAAAACGGGTGATGCAAATACATTAATGTTTGGGACGATGTGGAGCGGAAACGTCTACAGAGTTAGCAAGGAATTAGGAAATAATCCCTTAATTTCACCTTCGCGAGAGAGCGAGGAAGAGCTCGTTCGGGTCTCTCCGAGGAGTGTGGCTAGTTTGATAAGGTAGCGCATTCTTCAGTTACCATCTCCACTTACGCCACCACTCGCTTCACCTCCTTCACCTCCATCTTCACCCACACCACCTCCACCAAACCAGCAGTTCAGTATGCCGAGCGCGATTAAGCTACCCGTATTCAGAGGAGTAGGAAATGAGGACCTGGATCATTTTTGGTTCGTGATAAGAGTAGTGTGGGAATCACAAGGGGTTATAGATGATAACATTAAGAAGGCTACGTTGGTGACTACGTTGCAAGATCGCACGATGACATGGTATATCAAGCACTCAAATGATCACCCAAATGCAGGAATAGTAGAGATCCAGAATGCGTTGAACAGAGAATTTAGCTGGCCAAAATCAGAGATGCAATCAATCATCGAATTTAAGGAGACCGCGATGCTTCCAGGTGAGACCCCATGGGATCTAGATCAGTGGCTGAAGAGTATGATCTGCGAGGCTAATATGACACTAACGGATGCGCAACACTGTGCGTGATTTGTGGAATCTTTGACACCCCACCTGAGGACGACATTGTCATAGCAGAAGCTTTCAACCCAGGCTGAAGCATTGGAAATGAAAATGAGGTTTCATGAAACACCGATACAGGACCCAAGGCTAGGAGTTCAACAGATTCACATGCAGCTACATAATCTCTACCTGGAAACACAAAGCTTGAAGAAGGATAGGGCACTGTAGCCGGAGGCATGCGAGGAAGTGTGGTGTATAAAATTCAAAGGCCAGGGCCACAATAAGGATCACTGCCCGGTATTCGCGAACTACTTGGCAGGAGGGGGTCCAATGCCATTGAGACCAGAGGCACAAGCAGGGTCGAGTGTGACACACCCACTATGGTGCGTGATCTGTTAGATAGGAGGAAAACACACAACGAACAATTGTCATATGTTGCAGAAGTATACATAGACTCCACAGCCACTGTTTTGTAATTTTTATAGGTCGGTGGGCCACAACGAGCATACTTGTCACAACTATGAGTTGATGATGGAGCGGACCCCAGCCTATAGAATGCAGATAAAAACGCGAGGTCTCAACCCAGCCGCAAGGATGGCGCACGCTAGATTTCAGGGGCAAGGTCGAGGACAAGGAGGGATGGGCCTAGGAAGGGGCCACAGACAATTAATTTGTTACAATTACGGAGGACTGGGGCACTACGCCCGTGATTGTACCAACTCAACGAGAATATCTTATTCATATTGTGCTCAGTTCGATCATGAAGCAGTGGATTGTCCTACGTTGATCGCAAAAATGCGCGAGAAAGGAGTACTTCAGCCTACTCCAACTCAAAATATTCAAATGACAAGGTCTAAACCGTGTGAAGAAGAGCCAAATGTGAATATGGTGCTCAGAAGCAGCATGACCATAGGGGAAGATAAGGGGAAGCAACCCAAAGAAGATTCATGGGTTTGCAAGGCTCCTAAAAAGGAACTAGAGTTTGACTTGGAACGTGCAAAGGAGACGTTTATGGAAGCTAAGAAGAGCTTCCCGGAGGCCTCTACTTCAGGTAGTAAGCATCAATCAGAGCCAGGAATGGATCCTTCTATGCTTACTACCTTTTTAGAGACATGCATGAAACTAATGTGTGACAATAGGGCAGTTAAAGGAATATAAGAGTTGATCACTTGGTGCACAGGGTCAGGTGAATTGTGTGTAGTCTGGAAACTAGGAAAGCATACATTGCGCACTGGAAGGGAGATGAGGTTGATAGCATAGATATGTGAATATGAAATGGATTAGGTAATCTTGGAACTGGGGTCCGAAGCGAATGTGTTACCTAAGCAAACATGGGAATGCATGGGCAGGCCCACGTTACAATGGTCCCCTATTCAATTACAAATGGTGAACTAATAGAAGATTTTTCCAATGGGAAGGTTGCAAGGGGTCACCGTTGATATCGAAGGTGCGAGCACACAGATGGACTTTGAAGTGATAAAGATTGTCGATGACAGTAATCCTTATCTTACGTTGCTAGGAATAGACTAGGCCACTGATATGAATGGAATCATCAACCTGAAGAAGCGGAAGATGATATTCGAGAAAAAGTCCCTACGCATGGTAGTTCCACTAGATTCAGCCGAAGGAATGCGCTACATTGAACCTATGCGCGACAATGACAGCGAGGATGAGATAGATTGCATTTACTAGATAATGGCGCAAGACCAGGATCGAGTAAACCCGACTGTAGATGGGAGAATCTCGTGGGAACGCTACAGTTCCTGTACTTCAGATTCAGATGAAGAAGTAGAATGCTGGTAGAACCGGTTGCACGAAGTGACAACGCTGAATTGCAACATGATGATTAGATCATTGCATTGCATGACAACAGAAGCAAGGGAACTACCAACATATGTTGGAGTAACAGTGGTGGATGAATTCTTAGACAAATTTGAAAGTGCAGTACCAGAACATCAATAGTACAGTGCGCTGAAATGGGTGTTGCGTGCGACACCCGCACGGTGGTGGAGTACACATTAGAAGAGTATTGGAAACTAGCACAAATGTAGAAGACAAATATGCTTGTGGTTTGGAAGTCCCCAACATCGAATGAGAACTGGGTAGCCAGGACAATGCAGTTTACGCACCCACCTGTGTCAATGGGTGCAGACGTGTGCTAGGCAAGCACATCCTAGACTAAGGATCAACATTCTGAACCAGCTGCAGCAATGGGAGAAGTGTCGCACATCAAAAAGGTTCCACATAGAATCATTCAAGAGGGTACGCAAGATTTTGAATAAGGTTTACCAAGCGGAATGAACTGATTGGGACCTGTGCATAAGAGCAGTCTGATGGGCCTATAGGGCCATGCATAGGAACCTGAGTGCGGGAATGATTCTGAAAACGACAAGTAGAGTCGGGGCCATATCATGGGAAAAGAATCCTCATGCAATAAATTCCATAATTGGGATAGCACGTGAGGACCAGATCAAAGAGATTATGCAACCATGCAAGGATGAACATATGCAAATTCAAGAAGCCATTTTGTGAGGGAACATTGAGCTTCACAAACTCGAAGAAAAGCAGGTACGAATGAAGTAGAAGAGCATGTTAATGGACGAGGATATCAGAAAACTGGAAATCGAAATCGTGTAAGCATTACATGTCGACTGAAGAATAGACCAACATATGAGTAGCCCTACCATCGCACTAGAAGACTGTCACCATGAGTTTCTAGTTATACTACCATGGTTGCGACTGCACCTAATTAGACAAAGTAACCAGGGAAGCACACCGCATAAGGAAGAACGAGGGGCACGGACTGGCATGAGGGTGACTAGGGAAGGCCTACGGATCAGGTTGGAAGGTGATGTGAAGCCTCGCACCAGTGGTGCAACCACCTGACTATCCGTAGGAAGCACAGTCTCAATGCTCCAAGTATTTGAAAGAGGGCGTGAGACTATAAATGAGTTTGTAGGAGAGCTACGCGGGAAGGAGGTTACACGCAGGGCCAGTATGTCACAGGGGTTGGGGTCGCGTGTAAGGAGTTGTGATGCTACGTGGTTAGGCTAGGAGGTGACCGTTGATTTCATTATTCATGACAAGAGGTCCAATTTAAGGTGGAAAGGAGAGGGAGGTATACCATTAAGACAGGAATTAAGAGCTAGATTCGGGATGATCTACCGCCAAGAAGGTATTAATGACTCAGAAGTGGAGGGACTGTTCGAATTCAAATTCAAATGTTACTATAAAATCACTTTGGGTAGCCTCAAGGCAACACTTGGTTGTTTAATATTTGAGCCAATACAGAGCATTGAGCATCAAGCTACCTTGCCACCCTTGAGTACACGACCAAACGGATCCAGTGTAGAAATGATGATGGCTGTCAGAACTAGAGTGCGATTCGCGGAAGTTACCCCAGAGCCCTGTGTGACCCAGGAGGAGCCTGGAGAGGCGACAACTGCACTAGAGGTTCCAAAGTCCCCACGCATGCTATGACCACAGAAAGACAAGTAGACAATGGGGCCAGTTGGGGTATCACCACGAAACCCATGATTTAGTAAATTATCAATGGTAGAGAAGGACAAAGCTGTCACCTTTGAAGCAGAGGAGGAGGAGGAATATTTGCAAGCCCTGATCGCCCAAATTGAAGCACAAGATGACGAGGCGGAGAATGTCTCCCAAGTGCCTTCAGTGATAAAGCTACCCCCATACATTCCCTCGTGGAAGGGGAAAGCCAAGATACCCAAGGGCCTGGAGGCCACAAAGAGTGCGCTCCAGACCCACTCCTTCTTGACGAAATAAGGCTTGAAGGTTTGCTATTGGGATGAGTACCTAATATGAAGTTCGAAGACTGGGACCTCACAGATGGTGAGAAGTTCCCACAGTTGGCTGCGGAGAGATTATTGAAGCAGAAATGGCTACGCGGCATAGAGAGGGTTGGGCTACTCCATCTACGATGGATACCCCACTACCACCGCGTGACCGTCACTATTTTTGTCATCTGGCAGCTACTGTGCCTAGTATATGATGGGTATCTTTGGCTGGAGGAGCTTATTCCCATCACAACCGATCTAATTCACCAGATTTATCGGCTGCCCATCAAAGGAAATGACCCCACAACCATAGCAAGAAAGAGCAGTGACTTGGCCCTCGCAGAGGCTATGAAGGCCAAATATAAGCTGGAGAAGAGGAAGTGAGGGTATGTAATAGTGAGCATCAAGGATGAAGGGGTGTGTGTAGCCACCCAGCTGCTGGTCGGCAAGCTAATGAGGAAATGCCGCGTAGATGAAGTGCCAGCATCTGTAATTGCGTTGGCGGAGCATTGCATAGAGTGGGTCCAGTTCAACTGGTCGCAATTTCTCTACGATGATTTTTTGACAAATATTAGGGAGGCCCAGGAGCAAGGTAAGACCTTCCACTATGTGTGGTTGCTCTTATCCATCCTATTGGTTGTAGGGGAGCTTCCGGAGGACAGCCAGTTTCCCACCATTGAGAGGAACCTGCCCGAGGCAGTGAGGTACACCTCGCTCTGGGCTACAAAAGATGTGACAAGGATTCACGAAATAAAGGTGTTTTGGGTGTTCATGGAGGTAAGCATCCACACATGGATCAATCGCAGGCCGCACTTGTCCCCTGCCATATATAACAGTTTGCAAAGCACGACAGAGATCAAGGCGAATATGCATAACCTGTATATCCGGGCACGCAAGGATCCAGCCAAAACGTGGGTAAAGCTGCCATTCATTGCAATAGATGATGCAATCTTCGAGGTGATGGCATCATGGTCTTTGGAGTGGCGCGCCCCGGACTTGGCAGCACTGGAAAAGATCACAGCATAGCAGTGGAAGAAGGAGACCAAGCTGCGCATCGCGAAACTGGCAGAGAGAAAGTGTCAGGAATAGGAAGTGGCCACACAGCGGAAGGCGGCTGAGGCAATAGTGATAGTGCAGAGGACAGAAACCACAACTGCACCCACCGAAGAGGTTGAGGAAGCTTAGGAAATTTCCATGGAGTAGGACATACAAGGGGAAGCTGAGACAAAGGAACGCACAGACCCTACACCAAAATCAACCTAACTCAAGAGGTTGCGTGTCTAGGAGAAGCCAACTGCACGAAAAAAGACAAAGCCAACAAAGACCTCCGGGGGAGACCTTATTGACATGGGAAAACCAGTTCGTGATGTCACTTAGGATGCACTTGAAGAATTAACGACGGAGCAGACAATTGTGTTGGGGGCACTTAGAGCGCAGTTGCAGGAATTACAGGTGCAACCCCCAGGAATGATGACACCGCACCTTGTGGAAGGTACATCCGAAGCCGAGCAGATGTTGCGTGCCTACACAACGAACACTTTGGTGTTACCAGAAGGCACAGTCTTAGCAGAAGTTGAGGGTGACATGCGGGGCTAGGGGTTGAATTTGGCCGCCCTTCCCAGAGAAACCCCATACCAGCGGTGGGATGGGGTAACTGCTGAGCTTCGCGCCAGGGAGGGCCGCACCCTCAAATTCTTGAGTGAGCAAAAGTTAACTTTAGAATAGCTTAGCCTGCAGCGTGACAACCTGGTCGCACAAAACAGGGGTTAGAACAGGCTATGGAGGAGGCCTGTAGTAGCATACCAGAGCTGGCCGTGCCAGCAGCACTCCCCACTACAGAAAAGATTCACCAACTAGCAGCTGGAGTCCGTAAGACGCAGGAGGAGGTCACAAAGGTTCAGTTGAGGCTAAACTTGCAAATCACGGAGCCGCGACTGAAGGCGCAACCCTCTACACCCCCGGAAGTCAGAGAGTAGTGCCACCGCACCATTCAATCGGGGTTGGAAGTGATAGATCACGTTGTACAGGACTGCACGGGATTGTTGGATCAGTCCCTCTTCATGCTCACTTCACTACAGGAAGACCCAACACTATAACAGTTAGAGACAAAAGCGCAGGAGTTGTAGTAGGCCTATGACAATGTCCGAGGCACTGTGCAGACGCTCGCCCTTACTCAGTGACTGGCCAAGATGAGGGAGGCCCAAGCCCTAAAGGAACAGGTGGATGCCGCACACTAAAAAGAAGCAGGGCTTAAAGCACGCATCCAACCTTGACTCAAGGAAGCATTCACGGTCACCGTCACAATCAAGGCAAAGCTGGCCCAGATGCAGGATACATATGCACTAAGGCAAGAAGGTGCCTGTGATAATGATGAATTGGAGAGTTGCGCACAACTGATACAACGAACATCGGAGGAATGTGTGGCAAATGTAAGCGAAGCGCAGAGGTTGTTGGATGGACTCTGCACAAAGATCACCACAGCAGCTGAGTAACTCGGGATGAGTCATGATGATTGTGTTGGGGGCCTGTTGGGCAGCAGATCCCCCCATAGCCAATTTTGGGGCTTAAAGCCCGAGTTTTGGTCATTGTAATGTAAATACCCTGCAAAATGCGAGCGCGGAGCACAAGATTTTAGGGTTGTCCGCCCTAAAATAATGTAATTTAATATAGAAAGTGTCGGGTTACCCATGGTCCGCAGACCATGGGAATGTATAAATAGAGCGAGGCTCTAAGTGTAGAAGTCAATTTTTTATCTCTGAGAAGTAATATGGGTTTTTGAATGAGGAATTAAGCGTTGAGTTTGTAAGTCCGAGTCTTGGGTTGTAGTAGTAGGAAGAGGCTTTGCATCTGTGTGCGTAGAGGCTTGGTAGAGTCTGCAGCTATGTGCGTAGACCCCTGCAGCTGAGTGTGCAGGGCGGAGTTGGGATTGTATTTGAACAAAGGATTAATAAAAGATAAGTTGATTCTAGAATATTGTGCATTTTCTCATATATCTATGTGTTTATGCTTCTGTTATGTTTATTCATCGCTTTCTAGTTTTATGATTGCGCACACTTGGTATGAATGGTAAATGGTTAATAAGAATATTGGGTACACACAAATAAGTTGAGATCTATAATAATAGCATAGTGAAGATCAAAGATCTAGATAACACATCTTCGCACTCTTTACAGAGCTGTGCGGAAGCAGTGGCACTAGTCCTGAAGGTTAGACAGTTGCGCGGAGCAGCAGAACTTCCTAAAACCTCATCAAGACATCCCTAGGGTGTGGAAACTTGGTTCCAGCACCCTCCCATACTACCTCGGGCGAGACCTCAGTCTATGCACTGGGACTGTTGCCGAAAGGGCCGGTAGTTTCGTGATTTCTTTGGCTAAATCACTTCTGAACCTGGGTCAGGCCCCATCAAGCCAACAAATGCATATTTTTCTTTTACAAATTTCTAATTAATAATTATTAAAATAAAGTAAAACAAGATATTCTCTTTAAGATAGTGTTTGGTTTACTTTCATCTTCAATAAGCTACTCGACTTATGCAAATTGTTATGCCATCTGTCTAAACTTAAGTACATTCTTCCAACTTCTCAAATATCCTCTCCCTATCCATTTTCTTTATTCATGTTCAAATACAAAAAAAAACTAAGACTTATAAAAATTATTAGTTTGAATGTTTATATTATTGTTATTATTCTTTTCACATTTTGGGTGCTCTCTTTTCTCTTTTAAGGAAATATATATTGAGTTCTGAAGTTTATAAAAATTTATACTCTTTTTCAAATTGTAATACAATTTTTTTTTAGAGAAGTTATCATCAAAACAATAAACTAACAACAACAACAAAAAAACAATTTAATTTTAATACTCTTATAATTATAATTAATAATATTAATATAAAAAAATTATTTAAGTCTATTCACTCTTCAAAAATTCCTAATTAATATAATATAACATATTCCATAAAATACTAATTTTTATAAAAAAATAATTAATTAATTTAATTATAACATAACTCAAGGCCCCTACGTAACTAGCCAAAGGAATTTGGATTCAATTATAATCCATTAGCCTTGGCTACAATTCCTCAAGAGCTATAACTTTGGGATATCTGGGTAACATACAAACACAAGCTTTAACTCTTATTGTTGATCTCAATACTTTGAGGCTCTCTATGTTTTTGTAGGTCTCTCATCTTCAGGGATCTCTCTTACTTAGGTTTGGCCTCTTATTTATCATTCCTTGCAATTCCTTTAACAATTGGCTTCTTTTTATGTTTTTTCTATTTTCTCTTGCAGCCATTTTGAGTTTTGACTCTTTATCCCCCTCCTTGGCCTTGTGTTCTTTAGAGGTTTTCTTTCACTTGCTTCTTTGTGATCCTGCCTCACCTCTCTCAATGGTTGTCAATATTTTTTTATTGTTGTTCTCTCCTGATTCTAAGACCTCTAGCCTTTTCTTCAAATTTTTCTCCCTCTTTTCACCTTATCCTTCCCTCCTTAGTATCCCCTATAATCACTCCCTTCGCCATGGGTCATTGTCAACTGGTTAGCCCTGTAAGGTGAGGTCACAGAGATAGGCATGGTGCTCCACCTCCTCCCATTTCTAGCCCTCCTACATATTACAGGTATATTTGGGCACATCACTCTCGACATTCAGATCAGTACCATTAGGGCTCATCAAACCCTAATTCTGTTGTTACATGCCCTAGACAAGTCATCACATTGAATGCTTCCTTCCCTGAAAGTTTCCTGGCCTGAAGCCTTGCTGAAATGCCTCCTTGGGACACCAGTGCAGTCTTGGTCAGGGGTAAATGTGTTGCAGAGCAGGCATGCCCATTTTGGCCTACACTACAGTGCACTTAGGCCCTCTTTGACCTGTGTTGGGTGAGATTGAACGAAATTTGCATAGGGTTCTAGGAATATTCCTTGATTCTAGATGATTCTAGAAGGATCCCATCTCTTATCGCCTCCAATGAGCTTGAAATTGAATAGGCTAAGGATCCCTTAACCTCCTATCCTCTCATCCCTTGCTCCATGGAAACTAACTCCAAGTTTGGAAGGCCATTCAATACCCTCATTTATGAAAAAGCCACCTCCATTTCCTATAAATTGAGCACTCATCATAGTGATCAAGGGGCTAGAATTTGAAGTTTGTAAGAAAAATTTGTTGGTTTAAGGATTGAGTTTATGTTAAGGAATGTTATGTTGCTGGAGTGTTGAGATTTTGAAGTGGCGAGGGTTGAACTGAAGTTGGAGGAGTGACACAGGATCGAACTATATTGGGTGATACTCTTCCTTATACATTAATAAAGAGCTTATTCTTTTTTTCATATGATTGTTCATATCTGTGATGATTATGTGTTTTAATGTATTCAATTCCATTGTTTTATTGTCGATATTTCATGTATGCTTTGATCGTTTCTTGTTTCTGTTTCTCTTGATGTAGGTATCTTTTGAGCGGATTTAGTTCAAGTGGGAGCGACGGGAGCGATTCAAAAGAGACTTACAAATGAAAAGGCAACAAGTAAGTTCCTCCATCTCATATATCTTCTATAAGAAAAGGTTAAACTACTTTCATTATGTTGTTCTAGGTGTAGTCACCCACCTAGGGAAGATGTGTTTATCCGTAGATGCAAATTCCATGTAACAAATTGGCAACCATAATGGGGAACAACTGTCATTCTTGGTGGCTTACCCTCATCATAGCACACCCTAGTAGACTTTTCTTAGCTTTATTGTTCTTATTTCAGTCTTCTTGAAGTGTTTTTAGTCAAGAATTGTGCTTGAATGTCCCTTGAATTGACTTTGTGGCACCAACGCAGTGTTAGTCTTGACACAAGGCGCTGAAGAGTAGCCCCTGTCTTAGAGACAATGCATTGCAGCACGTTGTCTCCCTCTCTGGCTTGCACTGATTCCTCTTAGGCTAAAAATCCCACCTTTAATTTGATTTTTCCAAAGTTGCTTCTCTTGTTGTTTGGTGAAAGATCAATGATGCTTCTAGTTTTGAAATCAAGTTGCATTTTTCCTCCTAGCCCTACTTTGGCCTTGATTGTTTAGTGTTTCTTAAATGTTCTCTTTATCATTATAAATTCATTTTCAAAGTTAGCTTATAGTCGATCAATCTTTTCTGAAAAGAAAGTGTCATAAAAGTCTTCATTTCTTTCGAAAAGGAATTGTCATAAAGTCTTCGTTTCTTGCAAAAATATTGATTGATTATATGTGCATTAGTTTCCTTTTGTTCATCTCAACATTAAGGGAATTGAAAAGAAAAAGTTGCATTATGCAATTAGAGGTTTGTGTGTGCTTATAGGAATAGTTTAGGGAAATTACATTAGATGTGCTCTTTGCTCTCTGATTAAACATTCTAATTGCTCTATCCCTTGTAGTTAAGGTTTTCATTGTTCAAAATCAAATGGAAAGAATGTTTCTCATCATAGCTTCATTTTAGGAATTTCAAATACATCATGTGGTGAACTTTGAAATGCAAATTCTTAAGAAGATCAACTTAAAAGTTATCTCAATTAACCTAATGGAGCATTGTCACTTAGCGGAAAACATTTAGAGGTTCTAGGCTAGAGACGTGTTTCGACGTTGTAAAACATAGCAGTCGTCGTTAATTGTCTGCGATACATTCTGAGTTTGATACCTCATTCCTTGTATGTAAGTATATCGTAGCTCATACACATACCTTCGAGTATATAGGGCGGTGTTACAATATGAAAAGTATAAAGGAATTCTCTCACTGTGTGGTTTCACATTAGACAACGCTAATACGGATTGGGCCTCCATGTAATTTTGGGTATATATGGGAGGACTACATTAGTGTTATCGGGAAAAATAGTGTCCATTCAGAGCTACTAGTCCCACTAAGAAGGGTAGCTATCCTAGAAACAAACAAACTAAAGTCACTTGTGTTTTCCTCTATGAGAAATAGATGAGAGAGAAGTAGAGAGTACCAACCTCAGTCTTTCGCTTGGTTCCTTGTTTGTTTCCTCTCCCCTTTGACAGGTCTTTGCTACTCCTTCCTCACTTGTCCCACTTCAAATAACACCCGTAGAGTCAAAGCATCACAAATCCATCAAATCATAGATATCTACAATCATAAACAATATAGGATTAGACATATATTGACCATACAAATGCATATATCAATTCAACATTCAAGGACATATAAGAATATGGAGGAAAACTCAAATAGCTTTATTGATAGAAGTAGTAGAAGAGAGGATTACAACCCATTGATCTAACCCAGTGCCATCCTCCCAACATGAAAGCCCTTCTTCACCTCATGAAAAGCCATATCACCCAACACTATGATGTTCCACAAAGAAACCAATAGCACTTCCTTACAAGACGCAAAATTCCAGCCTCCTAGATCTTTGGGATGAGGGATCCATATATAGATGTTTGTAGGTGGGTGAGTCAGCTTCTGGGATTTTTATTAGTGTCCTCTCTCTGATAGTTCTTGGTTCCACTTGGAGATTCATGATCTCTTACTCATCCCTGGGCGAATTCAAAGAGGCAAGTGTCAAATGGGCAGTTTCTAGAAGATTCTCTGGGTTTCCACCTAACCAACTGCTTCTGCCATTTGTCTGCTTTAGCTCATCACACCCCACAGAAGGGCTTTCTAGTATGCATCACACTTTTTGCATGTGGTAGGTGAGATGCATTGCACCCTTAGCACTGAGCAGTCTGTATGATCCAGTTTTGACCAGTTCTGAGCAGTTTTTCATGGAAAACTTCTGGGAGATGATGTAATCAGCTAACCTTGTTCCTTTAGGGAATGAAACAACACTTTTAGGGACTTAGAAGCCCTTGGTTTATGGACATATAAGATTGGGGTTGCAGTGCCCACATATTTCTATAACAGTTGCCCCCTAAAGCATGAGGTCGTAAATCTTTTGATGTTGGGTGAAATGCTTTATCATGAGGATCCGAAGTCTTTCGCAACTGGAAGGCGACCTGTAATAAGATACAATAAAACACATTATCTTCATAATAATTTCATGATCTAGCTCAGGGGGGCATTCGCATGCTCAGCTTTATAAATTCATTCTCATGTACATAGGACAGACAACCGTCTGTGTGGCAGACTAATGATTTTGGTAGAGCCATCATCCTCTGGATTGGATGATTCTCTATGCAGTTGTGATGTACATTTGATGTCTTTATTTTCCTGAATATATCGCAGCCCAGATGGATGAAACTAGATCCGAGGTCTTCAAACTCGTTCAATCTTCGCCTGAAGTACAAGTTGATCCACGTGAAAAGATGTTTTGGAGTCGAACATGGAAAGACATCGCCTGATTACCAGCCAATGATGTAAGCTATTAACAGGCACGAGAGGAATCACCGATAATGATGATGACCCTCAAGGTACGATAGTACAATTCACGTGGTGTGAAAAT
>APFE030302670.1:0-12799 GCA_000404065.3 Pinus taeda
GTGAGGCACGAGGCACGTGTAGCGCATGAAAATGAAAATTCTATAAATTACAGCTACCACATAGCATATTCATCATCCTACACAAAATGCTATTTGGGACCTACCGTGAAAGCATGTATCTCATCGTTCCATTTATTAAAACTTTGCCATCCTTAACCTCAACCCTTTTCATTCCTCAGCCTCATGCTCTCATTAACCTCGGTCATGTTCATTCCTACCTTGGCCTTATTCTTATACAGATGCTTAAGACCCTCATGCCTGTTGCATTGTATTCCATTAGAGTCTTGTTGGGAAATGAGTGTTTTAGTTCAAAGACTATGGGCAACATGGTTGGAATCTCTTTAGGGGTTGCCATTGCTGCATATGGGGAAGCCCAGTTCAATTCCAGGGGTGTCATGTTGCAGTTGGGTGCTGTGGTTTTTGAGGCAACATGGTTATTCTTGATTCAAATACTTCTGACCACTAAGGGGATTAGTCTGAATCCAATAACATCACTGTACTGTGTTGCCCCTTGTTGTTTTGTATTGTTGTCAATCCCTTGGGCCATAATTGAGTTCTCGGTTCTAGCAGACTCTTCTTCATTTTATCTGGATATGAGGCTTTTTAGTGCCAACTGTGCATGTGCATTTCTACTGAACTTGGCAGTTTTTCTTTCGGTTGGTAAGACATCGGCCCTTACAATGAATGTTGTAGGTGTTGTCAAGGATTGGCTCTTCATTTCCTTATCATGGTCTATTATAAAGGACATAGTGACTGGTATTAATCTGTTAGGGTATGGCTTGGCTTTCTTGGGGGTTTGCTTCTACAATCATTTGAAATTGTAGTCACTTAAGGTAAAGGAGGCTCGAAAGAAGGTCTTAGATGGAGATGAAGATCCGAGTAGGTTACTTGGACAAAACCTAGATACTGAAGGCAAGAACAAGAATTATGCCAATGTCTAGATTAGGCAAGAAGGGTTGTTGATCTTATTCTCATAGATATCATGTCATGTACCAATGTGATATAGTTTGATTTGCCTATTATCTTATGGAAGTGGTTGAGGGATGCACAACAAAGAGTGAACTTCCTTTAGCTTAGGTGTATCTATTCCACCAAACTTGCCTGAGATTCCACCCAACCTCATCCCTTTGAAATTCATGCAGCACATGTAGTGTAGACCATAACAAAAATAAAACCTTGGTGGATAACAACTTCGGTAGTGAATCAATGTTCTGTTGACTGTCGAGTTTATTCTTTGTGGCAACCGAACCCTTTATCACAGGATGAATAAAGAAAAAGATTCATTTTTTGTTGATCACTCTACCCATTGTTTCCTAATCCTATTTTAATTATCTTATTAGTCAAAAGGTAGTGATTTTAAACTTTGTAGCATGGAAATTGCAATCACATTCTTTTAGATTGATGATTTTAGATGTGGGAGCCTCTTAATCTTGTGGAGAATTGTATTCTTTGGATAAAGGTCAGTTAGGATCTTTGTGTCTAGTTTTAGATATTCTAATAGATGTCTTTGGTTCTCATAAAAAAATTAAAATAATGGCCTCATAAATTCCTTCAAGTAAACAATTCAAAAGAATTGTGCAGGCGCATGTTGCTTTGGTATGCTGAAAGTTTGGATCTGAAGGTATCATTTGGTTTTTCATTTCATTTCAAAAACTAAGCATCTAAGATATAGAAGGTAAACACAGTTATAGTAAAAACTTTTGAACTACACCAATTGGACTATAACTTTGATAACTTTATTTGCACCCAATCCAGAATTAACTACTCACAGGACCTGAATGTGCACTGTTGCTTAAAACGTTTTGAGAGCTCATTATGGAATTCATCGATAACTTCACTTCAGCGAGTTAGCAAAAGGTGTAGCCTCTGAAGCATTTTTTAATCATTGTCTGCCAGGTTAATGATATTACTTATAATGCCATGAGCTGTTATTTGTAACATTAACCATTGTTATCATTCTAGACCAAAAGACTGAAATTCATGCTGGTAGTTGGCACTAGTTTGATGTCATTCAATATGTTATTGTTGGTGTTTACTTGAGAATGACTCCATCATCATTCAACGTGCTTGAGCTTCTAGTTTTTAATGACTTGCTTGAGTTAATTTGTTCCTAGCCTATTTTCAGGATCTGTAAGTGTCCTTTTTCTTTTCTAACTAGCTTGACTAAGCAGTGATAATGGTAAACTAAAGCTATATTTTATAACCTCCCTACAGTGAGTTAGCAAAAGCCGTAGCTTTTGAAGCATTCCTTAATTACTGTCTACCAGATAGATGATGTTACTTTTGATGCCATCAACTGTCAATTGTAACAGTAACCATTGTTATCATTTTAGGCTAAAATACTAAAAATTTATGCTGGTAGTTGTGAGTAGTTTGATTTCATTCAATATTTCCCTGTTGGTGTTTCATGCTGGTAGTTGGGAGTTAATTTGTTTTCAACCTATTTTCAGGGCCCATAAGTGTACTCTAGAGTCTATCTATTATGAGTACCTTAACTAAGCAGTGAAAAGAGAACAAAAATAGTGTCAATTTTAGGTCAATGGGAGACACTTGAAAGTCTGTTCAATAAAGCACTGGTAATAAAAAAAGGTGTAATTGGTATTATTCTGTCACTTTCGAGTCCTTTGTATCGATGGGCTTGAAATTGGCAGTTCTGTTCTTAACAATTATGAACTGTGCAAAATTGCAAATGGATAACAATATTCCCGAATCCAACATGGACTGCCTCATTTTGAGAATTTGATGCTTGATATTTCTCAAATCTATATGCAGTATTCAGAGAATATTTAATCATGCTTCAGTCTTAATGGCAGAAAGCCCTCTGTAAGCCAATAAATAAAAATAATTAATTTTTATTCTAACTTCTAAGCCTTAAAGTTATTTTCATTAAGAACAAAAAATCTCAGTGGAAGATGAATTTGAGAGAACTAACAGATATCTGCAGCAACTTCATATTTGTAGTACTCAATTTTAGTAAGGAAATTATCTTGTAGACTTATTTCAACTTATCTATTCATTTACAGTCTTACTGTATTCAACTGCAATATTGGATTCATTGTAGTAAGAAATTCCTAAGGGCTGATATTCACTTATCTCTCTCTATGCGATCAGTTCTTGCCCCATAGGCTACATAAACAGGACATTTAGCTACTTCAAAGATAATCTGCTTGCATTTCAAGATCCCTTTCAATCATCATTTTGTAAGAAATATGATGTTCTATTTAATATTGAGCAATCAGTTATATTGAATTTCCTATTTTAATCTAATTTGAGATCCATTTAGATTGTAATATGATCATCTTACATTGTCTGTCAAAGTTGAATGGTTTTTACCTATTTTTCTTTTTGTAGTTTTCCATATATTCATTTGCAAATCGCTCTCTATTTCTGATTTTTCTCACAGTTACTACATCATGGCTCAATAAGCCACACGTAATGCATCTTTCTCTTTGAAAGCACAATGTCATGTTATTGAATTAGTTTTCTCAATTTTGAGTTGTGATTTGATACCTTTGTCAACCATCAATGTGAAGTTCCCAAAACACATGTTCTGCCTCCTTAGTCATGGATTTCCTATCGAGAAGTGATTCACAGTCACATGGAAATGTAGTTTGAAAAAAAGACAGGTGGATTATGTTGTTTCTTGTTATAGCTTGTCCCTTCTTTTGCTTCAGTTTTCTTCTATTTCTTGCTAATAGATTATGGGCTTCCTTCCTTGGATGATGATGTAACAGATTTGGGCTTCCTTCCTCGGACGACGATGCAAGACTTTGGGATAGCATACATTCTTAAAAACCCTCCCTTGGTGATTTAAAACATACCTATCATCCTTGGTAACTTCTTCAGGCTTTGAACTTTGAGCATCTAAGTCTATTGTTTCCTCCTTTGGAAGGAGAACATGTTATCCCTCCTTTCCCCTTTGGAAGAAGAATTGTCATTCCTGTTGAATGTAAGTTCAATTTTTGTTGTCACTAAGACCTTACAATTCAGGTTAACAGAGTATCCATACAAGTGACAGTATCAAAACTTCAATTTTCTTAGCCATTCAATGGGTTTTGGAAATTTCCACTTTCAGTCAAGTTTCAGGCCAAGCTTATGTTGATTACCCATTTCAGGATTGAGTTGGACACACATAGAAAGCCTCAGGGTCTTAACCACGTCTCACAACACTGCTCGAAACTTGTTGTGCAATGGTGGTCCAAACCAAGCCAGCAACATCATGGCAAAAATATGATTCCAAAAACTGTTGATAGGGTAGAATATTGCACCTTCTTATTGACAAATATAATATTCAGTAGAGTTGGAGTTATCAATTCGTATAGGTTGCTTCACAGATATTTCACATGTATTTGATTTCTAGTGATTTTACATGGTAAGTGAAATTAGGTGTTGACTTGTCTCTTCTAGCAAGTCAGGCATGCACTGAAAAGTACCCATGAAGCACTTTACAATTGAAATCTTCAAAGGTTGTTTGTGTGCTGGGGGTGAAGATTTATATAGCCATGATAATCTCAAAAATACCTATGCACAATCACTATGGCTGAAGACGAACTACGGGATCAACTTGAATGAACCAATATCTTTCTCTTCTCATCTGCACTAACGACAACAATGTGGGTTGTTTATTGGCCTTATCTCCCAGTGAGCTTGAAGTTATTGTATCTAGATGCTTGTTTTACTGGTCTTGGAATTGGTTGTCTATCATGTACAAGCCTCTCATTGTGTTTGAAAAAATGACTGTTTTGGTTGTTAATATCTGTACAAGTCTCTCAGGATGTTTGAAACTTTTTGCATTGGCAGGGGCTTGCTGCTTCACAGCCCTCCTTATTTTATCAATGATTCAGTCAACAGTTAGGTTTGGAAACTTGTTTGTTTTGTTCACACTTTGAATACTTACAAACATGAAATGCATACTTAGGAGAGAAGAAAGTTTACTGAAAATAACTATGAGGGGAACAATAGAAATGATTTTCTCTTTAAATTTCTAATACATTTCATATATAGTCGTTCTTTTTCGCTAATTCAATTAGATGTTTTAAAAGAGTATATAAAGTGTTTAATATAAGTTTTATTAATAACGTTGTAATTGCATCAGAGTGAATAATTTTAATATTAATTAAAATTTCGCTATTATTACATTAAAAATAATATAATATACATTTATATTATTCATTATATTATAAATATAAATTTTGTAGAGCTTAAAAGAAGATAAAAACACATTTTAAACAAAAACAAAATAAAGTATAGAGATTCATATTTCAATATTAGAATTATTTTGTGGATTAAAATTCAGTTTTGAATATATAAATGGAATGTACATTAATACATTTGAATTGTACAGATTAACAACTCAAATTTATAATTCTAAGAATCTATAAATGCATTTAAAATAAAATTAATTTGAAAATATGTTATGAAAAAACTAAAAAATAAAAATTTAGACATAAAAGATAGAAAATTATTTTTTTAAATAATAGTTTAATAATTACCGTTTGATAAGTGGTTTTATTTGAACTAGATCATTTAGAATTCTTAATTTTAATTATCAACTATTTGTAAATGTAGAAATTAAAATGGCTAGTTATAATGTAGTGTTTCTAATTATCTCGTGTTTTTAAGGGCACTGTTATCAGTATTTACAAGCTTAACTCACGTGTTAGTAATGCAATTGAGGTGTGAAAACTAATCTCATAATATATTATATATATATATATATAATTTATATATATAGATATTATAGATATATATTATTATATTTAAAATAAATAGTATGACATCTATATTATCCATTTTATAAACCCCTCTTGAAGAGATAGAAATACATTTTAAATAAGTGTTACACAGGGCATAATGTCTTTGCTACTATTTAGAAATTATGGTTTTGTGAAAAAATAGATAAACACTTATAATTTACATTGGTTAATGCTATATTAATCAACAAATCTAATCCTATAGTCGTACATCAACAAGAACTATGAAATTGAGATGTGGAGTGAATAATTTAATTGATAAATAAACTAGTTTGTGGAAATCCTTTGATTGCTCAAATAGTGAATCAAAACTCTACATAAAAAGATATGTTCATATTAAAAATATAATTTCTATCAATAAACAATATTGATTTTGAGTACAAAATTGAATGTTGTTTTATATAAAATAACATATATATTATACAATATATTTTGAGCAAATATTAATGAATTAAAATAAAAACCTTTCTTCTTTGGGTTTGGAGTATGTAACGATGGAGGTTATAATATTAAATGGTATGTAAATGTTGTATGTATGTATGTATATATGTATGTTATGAAGACTCTTGTGTTATCATGTAAGTGAAGGCCAGAGAATATTCATTAATACTCAATCATATCCAAAACTTTAATCTAGACTTACGTGTTTAAACTATAAGGTTTTGATATAGATTTTAATTTTTATTTGTGGCTCTTATTAAGAATATTTTAAAATGCTATAGCATAACTAATAAATGAAATAATTTTTTTATACTATACAATTTGAAGCAAAATTGTGATTTTTTGTTATTTGAGATATATATTTTATTGTATTAATGGATTTAGTGCCTTGTAAAAATTTCTTTGTTGTTCCAATTGAATTTTGGTTATATTAAACAACTTAAAGTCAATTTTTTAAATCTGTGTTGGGTTTGGTAAAAAGTGACCAAAAATGCATAAAAAACCAATTTCTTCTACTAAACTATACCATTGTTTTTAAAAAATATTTTATAAAATGTTACATCCTATTATCCCATCTAATAATTATAGATTGTTTTAATTAAAGATTCTGAAAAATTGTATTCAAATAAAATTTACATATAAACCTAATAACTTTTTTATTTAAAAAATTATACATAACAAATTAATTCAACTTACTTAAATTTGATTAATTTAAGAAATAAATAAATGGCATTTTAAAATATAATAAAATATATTCAAATTCCAAAATTTAAATAATTTATTAATAACTAGGTATATTTTTCCAAAATAAACCAAATTTATATTTATTATTTTTAATTAAACAAAATTATTTTATTACATACTAATAAAAAAAAATGCATTAAACGAAACCCTTGACCAATTCATGTAAGACTCACATCTGAGAATTAATTTACAAATATAAAGGCAGTACACTTCTTACGTTCACTTAACATTATTTTGACAAGGTTATAAAATCGCAGATCTCGTCAAGCTAGCTCTTAGCATCTTTGGAGTAACACACATTATTTGAAATCACACCTAAGTTCTTATAATCTACGAAACGGGCTTTCTTTACTCTGTCACGTTGGGCACTGAGCGTTGACAGAAATGGAGAGGGTAAGTGCCTAGGTTGCTCTTTATTGCCAGATGAATTGCAAGAGATGATAATTGTTTGAGAAGATACTGGTTTGGGATTTTTGGAGAAATAACCACGGACTTTTGAATAATAAGATATATCCATAAAGACTTTTGTGTATATAAAAGACTTTGCGTGTAATCATGCAAGTGAAGGAAAAGAATGTTCATTACTATCAAACATTTATCTATAATTTTTTATTTAGAATTATGTGTTGAAATTGTGAGGCTATGGATTATATTTATTTATCTATGGATGAATGAAATGCGATCCTAATCAAGCTAAATCCATGTCATATTTTCTATGCAATTCTAACTTCCAAAAGAACTAAAAAAATACACAAAATTGCCATGTTTTATAAATAGTAGTCTTAAATAACATAAAATATTATCTATGAGTTTCTCTAACTCATATAAAATATTTTCTTCCAGTATTTCTTTTAAAAAGGCATCTAGTTATCTTGACTTTTTCTTGCTTTTACATCACAAAACTAATTAATTCATTTTAAATTTTTAGCTAAAATTCATCATAATTCTTAATTGAAACAAGTTATCCAAACCCCTTGTAAATGCACGCCTACTTGTAATTAAAAAAAAAAAATCTTGAGAATTCAAGAAGGGAAACATCAATTTGGCCACAAGTAAACTGTATTAATAACAAGTATTTTAAACATTGGATTTCAGTTTTCCCAAGATTTGGTAAATGTATGTGGAGACTAAGGAATGTTATCAAAGAACTGTTTAAATTGCAATTGTAGTTGCATCAAAGTAGTGCTTGGAATGTTACAGTGCATAGACATTAAAAGTTGTGACATTTAATTTATACATCTTCTATTTAGATGAAACTAGAGAATTGTAAGGTTACTTTTACAAAGAAAATCATGAAAATGGAGGTGAAGGAGAGAAACTAGAAGGTATTCCAAACCCAATGCAACATTCTTGCACAAGAGCAATAATAAAGAAAAATATAGTTATATTTACATAGACATTGGGCACCAGAGACCGTTGAAAATTAACTATCAACTACATACTAACCAAGTAAACTAACCCAAAACTATGAAGCAAAAGAGAGCCCAAATTTATTAATGGTGAAGAGGTCTTTCATGGCATCTAAATAATGCCTCATAGTACATATATTGGTTTCGACTACTTGATCATAGGTTAAAGGGATTATATCATTTGATCTTAAAAGGATTAAGCTTGAGCCCGAGGACATTCTGGTAAGTTTCGACGTGGTCTCTCTTTACACCTGTATTCCAATCAATGAGGCCATGAAGGTGATTTATAAGCTCACCGACCATGATACGGCGAAATTAGTTGAGCTTTGCCTTACCTCCACCTTTTTCAGCTTCGAAGGAGAATTCTATGAGCAGACTTGTGGGGTTGCCATGGGCTCCCCCTTGTCCCCGGTAGTCGCCAATCTCTTTATGGAGGATTTTGAGTCTAAGGCTTTGGCCTCATCTCGTCTCCTTCCAAAGCTTTGGAAAAGGTTCGTTGATGACACTGGTGTTGTCTGGTCTCATGGTCCTGATGAGCTTGATCATTTCTTCAATCATCTTAATAACCAGTCCGCCGCCATAAAATTCACGATGGAAAAAGAAGACAATGGTTGTCTTCCGTTCTTGGATGTTCTCATCTCTAAGAAAGCAGATGGTTCCTTTTCTCATCAAGTGTTTAGGAAGAAGACGCATACTGAGCAATACTTGCATGCTTCTTCCCATCATTTCCCAGCTCAAAAGTTAGGTGTTCTAAGCACTCTTGCCACCCGTGCTATTAGAATCTCGGATGAAGAGAGCTTGGAAAAGGAGAAGGCTCATCTCCTTGATGTCTTTTTAAAAAATGGTTATGATAGGCACCTGGGTCAAAAGGCCTTCCTCAAGGCTAAAAAGGAGCCGTTAATCCGTAGGGATCCTAATGATCGTGTCATGGGAGTTAACCTTCCTTATATCCAGGGGACCACGGATAGGATTGCGAGGATTCTGAAAAAGTTTGATGTGCCCGCAACTTTTAGACCTCTTAATACTATCTGTAGCTCCCTCATGTCTGTAAAAGATCCTATTGACCCTAAAGACATGAAGGGCGTCTATGTCATCCCTTGTTCTTGTGGGATTCCATATATTGGTGAGACAGGACGCTCTATCAATCAAAGGATTAGCGAGCATTCAGCCGACCTGAGGCATGGTAGGACCAAATCCTCAGCCCTGGCAGAGCATGCCGAGAAGACAATGCATCATGTATGTATCGAAGAGGCTCAAGTCATTGCTAGAGTTGCTCAGTTTCACCATCGCAAGTTTAGGGAGGCCCTAGAGATTGAAAAAAGGCCAAATAATCTTAATAGGGATGATGGTTGGAAGATCAACAGCTGCTGGATCCCAGCCCTATCTTCCTAGCCTTCGCGGTCCCTTCTTGGTATGGTCTCAGTGTTTCTTGTTTCCTTTCCTTAAGAGTTGTTTCCTTTGGGTTTGTTGTTTTATTTGCTTGCTTTTCTCTTGATTTGATTTGTTCTTCTTTTAATTATCGCCCTTATGGTTTTGATTTAGTCCCCTCTCTTTCCCTTTATATTCGAAGATTATTAAATTTGGCAACCTGGGAATATTTAGCATAATATATGATTAAAAATAATTGAACTATCCTTAGATTGTAAGGTAATTTTTTAACTTTTTATTAGGCTTATATTTTTAACATCCTAATGCTATAAATTCATGTATAATTAAAATATGCATTTTCATAACTAATCAATATTTCTTTTCATTTATTCATTTGATTAATTTTGATTTTTAGTTCTAAGTTAATTTAACTAACCTTAAGAAATAGTGTAAGATAAAAAATTTAAAAAAAGTTTTAATAAATATAAATAGATATAATATTTTAATATCTAAACTTCAAGTAAAATATTATTAGAATGATTAGATATTGATAAATTTTAATATATATATTTAATTGATAATATTATAATATTTATTAAATATATATATATTTATATTATAATATATATATAACCATTAAATATAATATAATTAAAAAGGTTAGGTATGGGCAAATGTTAATTTATAATAAATAAAAGGTTAAAGTTTTTGAAAACTAACTATTTGATCTAATCCAATTTTTAGTTAAAAAAAGAAAGAAGAAGATGTTTTTCTAATAATTTAATATAAATAATTTAAACTATATATTAATATAAGTATTATATTTAAGGTATTGAAATAATATATATATTATATAATATATATATATATAATATATATATATATAATAAGATAATATTTTAATATTTTAAAATATAATAATAGATTAATTTAAAATATCTAACTTCTGATCTGGTTAATTTTTACCTAGTTTACTTAGCTCCAGAAGTATAATATTAATTATAAACAATATTAATATTAATTTAGTTAAAGGAGGTTTGACTGGGTCCTTATGTTGAAAAATAGCCGTTAGTCTTTTTAGCCGTTGGAGTCTCTGCTTGGACTATTTAACTCGCTATACTAGATCTGTATCTTCAACTTGTCCTGACGATGAACCACACTAGTTGGTTCGAAACGCGTTGACAAATGATCAATTATGTGATTTCGCCAAAAAGTTTCTAAACAAACGTTATGGATCACAGAAGTCTAAATTCCTTGATTAAATAAATTGTTAATGTAAAGAACAAGTAGGAGATAATAAACCAGAAATAACAGTAGGGATTTCTGATGTGTTAAATTCAGAAATTTTCACATGGTATCAGAGCGTTGCAGATCACAAGAGGACTGAAGATGCCAACAAGAGAAATTTGAAAAATTTGCAATAGAAGCAGTTGTCTGGAGAGACTACGTTGTTCTAGAGCTGAAGCAGCAAGAGAAGAGGTGACGCAGAGGCTCATGTAGAGCTTGCGTCAGCATTTCGAGCCAGGACGGGGGCCAACGTAGAGGCAGAGAGGGGTAGATCAGGCCTACGTAGTGCCCGGTCATCTTTCTCATCCAAGAAGGATTGACGATGTGGCTAGGAGGAGCATATTCAGCCCAAGTCGTGATTGCGCAGAGTCTGAAGGGCTCAGATTCTTCATTTGTCGGGGCTAAGGGACCTATGCAGATTGTGATTTGAGGAGCTGGTGGGACGTTGTTTCTGTAGAACAGTGCCTGAGGAGACAGAACCAAGGTACAGGGAATCACTACCTCAACGGATTTCTAGCCAAGGAATCCAAATCTTGTCGAAATTTCTAAGTATTACCCATTATAAATTTTATATGTATTCTCTGGTTTATTTCTCCTACATGTTAATTACGAACAAGTTATTCAATCATATAAATACCGAAATAAACACAATACAGTCTCAACCATCTACAAATCAATAGCTGAAAGAAATTGCAAACACATAAGTGACCGTTATTTTTGGACAACTCGTCCCTAGAAAAACCTAACTTAGCAAAAATGGTGCAACAATTCCGAGGGTTATTTAATAATGCAGTCTTTCCTTGAGTACAACTGGGTGCCAAACTGGCTCACCCGACAGAGAAAATAATCCAGCAGTAATACCTCTTTATTCGGAAACAGATATTCAGAAAATCTACCCCACAAAACCCTCTCCAGCACAACTGAAACTCAACGTTAACCCGAAATCCTGTGTCAGCCCTCTGAGGCACTGCGCAGCCTCTACCGCCCTCTGCGTCACTTTTGCTACCCTCTGTGTGGATGACGCATGCCCTTCTGGCTTCTGTGCTATCTCTGTTGGTTTCTCCGCGTTCCCTCTGGCTCAGTGTCTGCCTCTCTCTGCTTCTACACTGGTCTCTCAGCACTATCTCTGCCTCTCCGTCTCGTACTCACTGCCCTTCGCTACACATTGATCACTGATTTGACTTTTCTTAGCAAACCCCGCTCTAGAAAATCGAATGACAGATCACTTTGGTGTGTTCTCCAACTGACCCTCAAGCCTCCTCTTATACTTTTCCTGTTGGTCCTTCAACGGCCGAGATTATATCTCTAATCAATGGCTAAGATTAGATTTGGCTTGATCCATGTCATTTGAAACCTTCTAACCCAGTTTTATATTAATACCCATTAATATTTTATTTTTCCTAAGCTTGGACTTGGGAACTCCATTAAAAATATTAATTATTTTAATATCCCCTTAATCGGGTAGAATCTGCCCAAACCATTTCTGGGTCTTGGAGATCTCATGCGCTTTAGCCTCTCCACCAATTTTCATGGCTAGAGCACATCCAATGCTACCCCAAATCAACAGATCCGAGTTGCAGTCGCAAGGAGGATTAGAGAGGAGTGTTCGACAATTGGCCAGAGGATTTCCAGGAGGGAAATCAGGACTCAAAGGGAGACCCACAGATGAGTAGAAATGGAAATGAACGTGTTGACCCTGCCGCCCGCACCTACCTACAAGTCAATGAGAAAAGCCTTCAACCCCACAAGGTGTGGTTGGTGGCAGGGAACTCAGAGAAGGGGCTTGTCACCTAATCC
>APFE030302671.1:0-10601 GCA_000404065.3 Pinus taeda
TTTCAATCCCACTTCTTCACCCCTGTGAGCATCACCTGATGCAATGAGTGCTAAGTGAACTATTCAAAAATCATGAGAAATTAGTCAGTTACGACTACCCCTCATGGAAATGGTCATACATGAATGACTTACTTAACGCAGTTGAATCCCAAAATGATATCTAATATAATGCACTGCGTAACCCCCATACTTAAATTCAAAAAGAGTCAAGGGATCTCTACTTGAATGGTTCATGAGGCACAATACTTGCTAAGGTTTTGCAAATGGGGTAGCAAGCTAAGTGGGCTTGATTGTGGGAAAAACTCCACAGTTAAGAGCGCTTGAGCCAGAGGAATTCTGGGATGGGTGACCTCCTGGGAAGTCCTGGTTACCGGGTGCAAGCCCCGGAAGTGATGATTGATGCTATGTGATTCGTTCTCCACATTTCACTAGTTTCAATCCCACTTCTTCACCCCTGTGACCATCACCCAATGCAATGAGTGCTAAGTGAACTATTCAAAAATCATGAGAAATTAGTCAGTTACGACTACCTCTCATGGAAATGGTCATACGTGAATGACTAGCCTAACGCAGTTGAATCCCAAAATGATATCTAATATAATGCACTGCGTAAACCCCCATACTTAAAAAGCTATTTATTTTTCCAAACCAGCAAATTAAAAAATATAATTTTGATGGGAATATCTATTTTCCAAACTAGTAAAAACCAACACAGTTGAAGTAAATGTGATGCAAGTGAAAAATATAATTTTGATGGGAATATCTATTTTCCAAACTAGTAAAAACCAACACAATTGAGTAAAATGTGATGCAAGTGAAAGAGGTACCTGTAATTGTCCGCCACCTTAGTCAGATTTGAGCAAAGCTTCCCCACCTAGGTGAGGGAGTCCGCCGCTTCTGATCTACAAAGGCCAGCATGCCTTAACGAAGGATATATTCCTCCCACTCGGCAGCATGAATGTTAAACAGACCCAATGACTCTGCACTTTTCCAAACTGGCAAACAACCATTCCATCTATCAATGACCTGTTCAAGAATGAATAAGCCTCTTCGCTGGAGACGTAAAATCAAGTTTTCCGTCATGGTCTGTGTTGCCTCCACCCCTTTGATGTTATCCATACCAATCAAGATATGGTTTCCTCTACCAAAAGACCAGCAGATTCTCTGCAGAAAAATGTCTCCACCTTTTGGAAGCATCTCCATATATAGAAACCCTTGTTATTTCCGATATGGCTCAATCCCCCAGTGATGTAAGTATTTTGTAGCAACTATTTCTCTCCATATATCATCTTTGAAAAATGCACGGCACATAGATTTGATGATGAGAGCCCGTCTAAATAGGTTGATGTCAATGATACCCCATCCTCCCCGCTCCTTAGAAATAATAATGTTATCTCATTTGGTCAGATGGAATTTGTGGAGGCCTTCCCTTCCCGTAGATGTAAATTTGCATTAAGAAGCAAGACTTCAGTTCATCAGAGGCGTTGAAAAGCAACGAGTAATAAATCTGAACCAAAATCAAATCCAAAGGCCATCCATACTTCTTTGCTTATCCTATCCCCAACCTCAGTTTCAAAGGATTAGATATAAAATTTGCTTAGAAGTCACAGATATGACTGTTTTATATTATTTCGTTGCTCATATTTACAATTTATTATTTTATTATTATTAACATTAACGAACGGAAAGGAAAAATATTATTATCATGATTATTAAAATACTATATTATTATCATGATTATTAAAATACTATATTATTATCATGATTATTAAAATACTGCACAGTAAAGAGGTGGGAAATTTATTATTATCGTGATTATTAAAATACTGCATAGTAAAGAAGTGTGATGGAAGAAAAGGAGTTTGCCCCAAGTTTTTGCCTCTTGGATTTACAGAAAGTTGCTGTGATTCAAGTCATTTTACTGGACCCCAGGAAATTTACTGTAAGGAGAACTCTGCAATAAAAAGCAAGACTTCAATGCATCAGTGCACCAGAGCCATTGACAAGCAATGAGCACTTCTAATTCTGGTCCCAAACCCAAAACAATTGGTTTTCTCAATGCTTTTACAATTGCAAAAGAAATGGGCTATCAATGCTTCTGCAATTACAAATAAATGTGCTATCTATGCTTCTGCAATTACAAAACAAATGGGTTTTTTTAATCATATCCATAATCTTACCCTATGATAAAATTCCCTGCAGTCAAACACAATGCTAGTTGAAAATTGTCTAAACGGGAGTGTATTGAACAAGATGTGCAGTGAGTACTTCCCAGTAGAAATTGATTGAGACACAATCCCTCCGAGCTCAAGCATTGTGACCATCAGGACATAGATTACAAGTCTAGATTGGATTTGTTATGGATCTCAACAGGAAACCCCAAACTCTGATGATAAAACAACTGGAAAGTTGTTGGACACAAACACATGTATATTAAGGTCTATTTCAACAGAGCTGAGACAAGGAGAACACTCGGAAACTAGATCTTACTTTCACTCTCTACCAAGTAAGCAGGATGATAATTTGAACAAAACCCCTATCTCACCCTCTGGACATTTTCTAACATGTCCTAATTCTGTACTACCGCCCTATGGTCCCACGTTTATGCCCCCTTACTGAATATTTTGTTGTGCCAATCCAATGGCTGAAGCAGGAGGATTATAGTTTTTATTTCTCCCTTTTCCTTTTGAGACATATGTGAGGAATTCCGAGAGATTCTTCAGACTTAATTTCCCCCCATTTCTAGCAAATAATTAATCTAACAATCAAAGAATAGAACACTGTCTATAGTGAACTAAAGAAGAAACACACAAAAAACCCTTCTCTGTGCCATTCAATCTTAATATAGTATTACATCTTTGACCAAAAAGCCTTCCATAAAACAACTATCTATGTAGATAACAAACCAAACCAAACCAGTAAAACCAAATGAACCCAACACTGAGTTCTTCATCCTAACGAACTGGAACCTTCCACAAAACACTTACCTGCGTAGATAAACAACCAAACCAATTCAAAAAAGTAAACCTAACGCTAAACTAATGTCATCATTATGTACTACTGCCCAATGGTACCATGTTTATGCCCCCGTACTGAATATTTTATTGTGCCAAATCAATGGAGGATTTGTTTAATTCCCCCCTTTCTCTTTTAGGCCCATTGTGCATGTTCCCTACTTCTGAAGTGCGTCCTTAAGGCAGCACAACTCACGGTGTTTCCATTCCTCCCTTGATTGCTGGAGTACGGACGAAGGTATTGCGTTACTGAAAATATCAAACACTGAATACTACACCCTCCGACTATAAACAAGATTGTGTGGAAGTGGAGCTGCATGCGGTTTACAGGGTAGCGAATTAATTGACACAGAATTCTCCCACTGTCTTGGCATGGAGATATGTTGAGCAACAAAATGCAAACTAGCTTCATGAAAAGAAATGGTCAAAGCCATTTTGTATTCACATGTAGTATGATAAAATCGTAGCACAAGAAAACAATCCAAAAACCACATTTATTTGTAGTATCAATGAAATTTTGCAATGCCAACGGAAATTACATTGCAAATTGATGTGGCCGTAGCTCTGCAAATTCATCAATAATGAACCCCATGGGGAGTGTCCAACCGTGTAGTGTAAATGCTAGCTGGTATCAATGAAATTTTGCAATGACTAACATTACATAGCAAAGTGATCTGACCATAGCTGTGCAAGTTCATCAATAATGACCCCAACGGAGGGTGTCCAACCATGGGAATCGTACTGCCATCTTGAGATGGATGTTGAAGGGTCAATGCACGGTGGAAGTAGAGCACCCATTTGGCAGGATGCATGCATGAAGTATTGAATGCGGTCGGGAATGTTTGAGGTCTGATCATGGGAGGTTACAGGAATTATGGAGTTTGATGTGTGGGAGATCTGGGAAGGACATTCGGTCCTGCAGCCGACGTAAGCAAGTTTTAACTAGGTTAGGTTAGGTTAGCTAGGGAAGGAGATTAGATTAGCTAGGCATTGAATGTTTCTATTTGTAACTGAACTGAGTAAACATCAATGTAAAACCAGTTATCAGAGTGGCGCAGCGGAAGCGTGGTGGGCCCATAACCCACAGGTCCCAGGATCGAAACCTGGCTCTGATACATTCGGATGTGGCTTCTGCGCAAAACAGTTTTACAACAGCCTGGTAACGTGCTCCTCGTCACGTCTACTTTTACGACAGCCTGGTAACTTGCTTCTCGTTACCTCTACGTTTTACAACAGCCTGGTAACTTGCTTCTCGTTACCTCTACAGAAACGGAAGGAACATAAAATACGATTTTCGAAAACCAAAGATTGATAGATGTGAGTTTGAAAACACCCTAACCGGTTTACCACGACATTCGGTCCTGCAGCCCGCGTTCAAGCCAGTTTTAAACATGACTATGGGGATTTCTGTGATGCTTGCGGTTTATCATGACACCGGGTCATTAAAGAGAACTGGAATTGGGGTTGGTGAAAACTTCTAGTTGCTATTCCATCGGCTGCAAGAGCACATTTGATGGTTGTTCAGCCTTCCTTTAGCTTACAGTTTGTTAAGTGAACTTCCTCTCTGAAAACTCTTGCTTTTGCGGGTGTTTCCTAGTTCTGGACGACTTCCTGTGTTAAGCTGCCAATTCAATGCGGAACACTAAGCAACCATGCCGCTATTCTCAGGCTTAGTTGTGGCTCTCAGTTGGCAGGTGGAAATTATCAGACGTGCTTTCTTTGGCATAAGGAGTACACCAAGATTGGGTATGAGGTTCGCTTTGGTAGTAATTCCTCTGTTTACTGGCCTTTCAATTTCAAGTTTCTCTATTAGTATTCTCTGCATGCAACTCTGTTATTTCTGTTTCTAGTTTTTCCTCGCTTCTTTGGGCATACTTGTGGTTCTTGACCCGTTTTACTTGGCATCCCCCTAATATCGTATCTACTGGCCTTTCAATTTCAAGTTTCTCTATAATTATTCTCTGCATGCAACTCTGTTATTTCGGTTTCTAGTTTTTCCTCCCTTCTTTTGGCATACTTGTGGTTCTTGACCCATTTTACTTGGCATCTCCCTAATATCGTATCCTCTGCTATGTACTCTGTTTGGTTCTTTCCTTTCCTTGCATTTATGTGAGAATCCTCTCAGATAACCTTTCCTCGTATTGGACTAGTATTTAATGTAGGCTTCTCCCAGCCTCTTTTTGGTGCTCTCCCCTCGGCTCTGGCCTCTTCCTCATTCCGTTATCTCGAATTCTCATTTTGTCCACCTCCTTTCACCCACACTATGGCCCGAAGGCATGCCTTCACTGGTCACAGGGGAGAAAGAGGAGGCAGAACTGCCGACCGATCTGTCCCAACTCTCATTATCCCTGGTCTTCACAGCCAAGGGCTCAAACTGCCGCGAGTCGTTCTATGGCTAGATTCACGGATGTTATTCCTGAATAAGTTCGGAGAACAATCACTGAAGTTGAGGGAAAGTTTGTCATACCCGCAGATTCATTCCGAATCATCAGTTTGATAGGGACGCCAAGAACTGGGTCCCAGGAATTGGTAACCCTAATCGACCCGTCATACACACAACCCTAATTGATCTATATTTGCACATCCGAAACTTTCATGGCAAGAGTACTCACTGATCGCTCAAACACACAACAAGAGATTCTAGTGTGTATGGCAGAACAAGATATTCTGGTGTGTATGGCAGAAATAACGGACAAAATGGACAGATTGAACAAAAGGGTTTATGTGTTAGGCCAAAAAAAACTGGAATACTTTGCCTTCACCTCCTCCTTTATAGTGATCCTCTTCGACCGTTATAGGTGGACTCATCCTCGGGCTAACATGTTCACCCAAGCGAGACTTTATGTTTTCCAAATGGCAAACCAATAGCTTATAAGAAACATTCATATACCTAAAGAAATAAAATTAGATTAAAAACCTAAAAAATAAATTAAATAAATTATCCATAATGAATCCCCATATGTAAACGAAGAATAAATACCATGACCAGCGGAAAATTGCCAACATATAAAAACTCGATCCACAAACAAGTATGCTTTCTAAGTTGACATACAATGCACTTCATCATTCCCACTCATAGTTTGATGCTCCTAAAATTTTTGAAAGTTGATCTGATAAGATTGATAAGATTCATCCTTCACTATAATCAACGGTAAGCACTATCCTAATAAAATCCGCCCTTAACTATTGTCGACGGTAAGCACTACCCTAATCAGTGATCAAAATTTTAATTAATGCAACCCTAGAACTTGAAACATTCATCCTTCACTATAATCAACGATAAGCACTATCCTAATAAAATCCACCCTTAACTATTGTTGACGGTAAGCACTACCCTAATCAGTGATCAAAATTTTAATTAATGCAACCCTAGAAGTTGAAACAGTCGATGAGTATTACCCTAATCAAGAGCCAATGTTTCAAGCCATGCATCCAGCGAATATAAAACGGAACATCACATAGCATCTAGCAGAAGAATACGTGTTTTATTGTGAAATTTTCCAACACTACCCGGTCATAGCATTTTCAATTCTGGTGATTATTTACGGCCTTTCAAGGAGAGAATCCAAATATAATTTTATCGATAGTCAAAAAATGAAACAATTCAATTACAGCGCTTTGGATCTAATAACTATATGCAATGCCTCAGACAGACCGTCCGATTAATCTGTAAATAAAAATAGCACTCCACCGGCAGAAACTGAGTTGCTTTGTAGCCGCTACCCTTGTTTAGCGTTCTGAACGCAAGTAAACAGGCGGCAATGAAAATTAGCCCTGTCATTCAATGTTGCTATTTGTTAACTATACGAACCCTAATTCGACTCGACTGAAGATTAGGTTTTATTTGTAACTGATCTGAGTGAAAATCAATGTATAACCAGTAATCAGAGTGGCGCAGCGGAAGCGTGGTGGGCCCATAACCCACAGGTCCCAGGATCGAAACCTGGCTCTGATAGCTTCGGATATCATTTCTTCGCAAAACAGTTTTACAACAGCCTGGTAATTTGCTTCTCGTTACCTCTACAGAAACGGAAGGATACAACAGCCTGGTAATTTGCTTCTCGTTACCTCTACAGAAACGGAAGGATCTAAAACTTAAAGATATGATTTTCGAAAAGCAAAGATTGATAGATGTGAGTTTGAAAACGCCCTAACCGCTTTACCACACCGAAAGGAAATGCGTTACCCTCTGGATTTCTTGGGTATTTTGGTCTTTTGTAGTTGGGTTGGCTCTACGGCTCTCCACGACCTGCTCTTGCAACGCCGAAAGGAAATGCGTTATCCTCTGGATTTCTTGGGTATTTTGGTCTTTTGTAGTTGAGTTGGCTCTACGGCTCTCCACGACCTGCTCTTGCAACTTTTAGTGCTTTGCATTACTTCTATGGTTTTTGGCTACATGTTTCACAGGTCTTTGTGACTTACTGTAAACCCAATAATTTTCATCCCAGAATCTTGAATTTGCAGCTTCAGCTTCATCTTCTGCAAGTACATGGAATTTGTGTGCTTGTAAAATTCAACCTCGAAGATATGTACTGGCATCATTGGTTTGCCTCATTTGTTCGTTGTTCTGACTCATGACCTGAAAACGCGATTGATGGTTGTAGGGAAGAACTCGGTTGATGGTTGTGGGGAAGATTAGAAGGGGAAAATTGCCTTTTTTTCTTGTAGTGTATCTTCGGTCAATTGGAATTCGGTGGCCCTCACCCAAGATTCAGACATGTTCGTACGCAGCAGTGCAGTTGATGTTCCCAGCGCTTGCCAGACTTCCAGTCGACGGCCCAGAGAAGGACCATGCTTCAAAGTTCGTGCATATTTTGCTCCCCTCTCTCTATTTGCCTCAAAGTATAGTGCAAAATGTAAGCATTTTTAAACGCATTTGCAGTTTCTCTCTATTTGCCTCGAAGTTCAGTGCATCTTTTCTCTTAGAATGCATGCATTTCTAAACACGCTTGCAGCCACTCTGAATGTGTTCAAATGGAAAATGCAAAAGCTTCCCTCGCAATTTTTGTGTAAGGGCCAATTGCCGAAATTTTAAACGAATTAATACGTTAGCTTCCTGAATAATCTCCCATTGTGACGGATGCAAAAATGAACTATCCAAGCTCTAAGTTCCCACACAAATACAGTTATGTTTGTGAGGGCCCTATACCAGCGCATTAATAATATTTTTTAATAAAATGGGTTTGATAATATATAAGTAATAATTGGTATATTATTTATATTTATTTTAATAAAATGTGTTTAATAATATATAGGTATAACTGGTATATTTATATTTTTTTTTGTGCATTTGATTAATATTGTATTATTTTTATTTTTTTAATAGAAACGGTTGAATTTTATTTATAAGAAGAGGTTGGGCATGCTAAACAACCTCGATTACAATGAATTGAGAAAACTCTGGTTCTATAGAGTCTTCATATTCTGGCTTTTGTATTAGAGATTCGTTGTTGCTTTTATGCATTTGGCATGGCTAAGAGATCCTTGCTATGCTTTTGGCTTCTTGGAGTCTTTTTTTCTTTGTTGCTTTAGTACTTTCCTCGGTTAAGCTAATTCCCGAATAAACTTTAATTCACGGTCCAAGTTATACAAGACCCGCATAAATTAAATTGTATTAATATATAACCTATCCCCACCTCTAATATACCAAGGCTCTCATCTGTACCCGACCCCGCTTCAAAGTTAAAACCCAACCATGTTCAACTCGCGATTACCGTCAGATTTTCCTCCGTCTAAATTCAACGCATATCGCATCCCTCTCTGTCCGGCCCTTAACACCTCTGGAGTGTGCGATATCGGCGGTTTTGTCCTACCACGCGTCAGCCACTAAGTGGCATCGTGTCTGTTTCGTAGAAAACTACCCAGTAGCAAAGTGCGGTGCGATGAAAACCGCTTACCACTCCCAGTGTAGTTAACACCCTCCTTTTGCAATGTGCGATGATCATAGATCAACCCCGCCCAGATCTGACGCTTGTCACGTTCCTCGTTGTCCGATCCTTAACCTAATCCCACCTCCGTACCTGACCCCACAACAAGGATAATACCCCGCCATGTACAACGCGCGATAACCATCAAATCTTCCCCTGCCCAGATCCAACGCTTATCGTGTCCCTCGTTGTATGACCCTTAAAACCATCGGAGCGCGCTATATGGGCAGTTTTGACCAGCCATGCGTCGGGCCCTAAGGTACATCGCATTCGAATCATGAAATACTGCCCAGTAGCCAGAAGCGGTGCGATGTAAACCGCTTATCACTCCCCACGACTTTAACACCCCACCTTTTCTAGCGCGCGATGACCATCGGATCATCCCCCGCCTAGATCCTATGCATTGCTTCCTTCAAAACCGTCCTCTGATTGAATACAATTCGGCGCCCTGTTAAAACACCAAAAACTGTTGGCACATGTGAAAACTTATAGCCTGTCAAGGAGTGGCCCACTCTTTCTCGACAATGAAAGTCTGTCAGTGCTAGCCTTTGTTCTACGGAATTTTGTCCTTGATCAGCTCTCCTTGTCTGTTAAGGAATTGGGTGCCTTTCACGTTCTTCATCATTCTTTACCAGCATATCTTGAGCTAGAAGACATCCTTTGTCAGCCATTATATCAGCTTCCTTGTTCAGAGCTCGCAGGACATGGTAGAATGAGCAAGATGTGAAGTTTTAAGCAATCTTCCTTATTCTTTCAAAGGTCTTGTTTAGAGCATAGCTATTGAGTTGGTCGTCCGTGTTAAGGATTTTAATCAGGATTTCAGAATCCCCGAAGATTTGAAGGTTTTCCCCTCTGTTCCTCTGAGCCAGCTAACAGACTTTGAGTAGTATGAGGATTTCGGCCTGATTGTTGGTGCTCTGACTTAGGCCCCAACTGAAGCTATATTGTTTTTGTCCATTTGTGGAGAAAATTGTTCCTCCTGCCCCTGATATCCCTGAGTTTCTTTTAGAGGCTCCATCGAAGAAAATCGTGACTTTGCCCTGATTTTTCCATCATTTTTTAAATTCCGCCTCAGAGATCCGAAGACGCCACTCTGGATTATGTCTAGGCAAGAAGGTATTCTCCTTGATGCTGGCCTGTCTCAGGGATTCACCTAGCCAACTAAGCTCTTCAGGGAGAAGGGAGTTGTCTGGCTTATGAGGTCTATTTTTAAAATTTTCGAGTAGCAAAGCTTTGGCCTTGGCAGCCACTGTGTTGGTGGATTGAAGTATTGTTACACAGTAAAATGTCACTGCCATCATGTCAGTCTCCCTACTGTGCTATAGACCACATTCACCCATACTCATGCTCCTCAAAAATGGCTAAAAAACCCTCTTTGCCTAAGTTAAATGGATCATCGCGTCTGTTTGTAAAATAACCGTGCTGACAGGCGGAGGCCAATGTTGTTGTTGCGCTGCCAGCGCGGAAGCACACGTCTTTTCCGCGCTGGTCCCATTTCTACGAACAGCGCTCCCTCCGTTTGTCCTTTTCGCGCTGACCAGACTTCTTCTACGTCGGTTTGCGATGTCAGCGTGGCAGTTCACGGGTTTTCCGCGCTGATCCTGTTTGGGCGAATTTGTTCCAACAACCAGCCTTCCAGGTCCCTCCAGAACTGGTTGTT
>APFE030302671.1:10621-23285 GCA_000404065.3 Pinus taeda
CTCATCCCTTACCTATTCATGGAGACTCCTTCTCTTTATAAGCCTCCTCCATTGCCCATGAGCAGCTGGTTAGATAGTTTGGAACATATAGACTTTGATTGAGGAATTCTTTATGCATTTTAGTGCTGCTCTTTGTAGGCCTTGGTGTGTTGTGTGAGGATTGTTTTGAGCTTGAGAAAGGTCATAAGCTTGTTGCCTTGTATGTGAGAGAGAGACCTTTTTGACTTGGGAGATTTGTCCCAAAGGTGAATGCTTGGAAGATATGCTGGCTGGACCCTCTAGGGAAGGACTCAGCGTCAGGACATCGGTTGTACCTTACTCTACTTTTTGTTAATAAAGATAGATGACTACTCTTATGGTTCCATTTACATTTGTTCAATGATTGATTAATGCAAATTGTATCTTTCCTGACCGATACATAGTTGTTGTTAGTAGATTTTACGCTTTTGTTTGCTCTCTTTTGCTTGTGCAGGTATTCATCCGCGAGGATAGCGGGGAATTGCGATCGGCTGGAGCGAAAGAGCGAGAGGAATATCTCTTCGACGAACAATCGTTGGAATCCAAGTAGGTCATTCTCACCCACTTGTTAATTACAACTAGGAACCTGCGGTGTAGCATTGTTCGATTGTTGCTAGACCCCTGTTGGGCTAGTAGGGATCGCCTCTATCCGTAGAGGGGATTTACCTATACAACAAGTATGTTGTTGAAGATGGCTTCATTCCTAGCCAACCAGATTCCCCAACAGATATATTTTGGTATTGCATTCCAGATTTTAGTCCATGTTGAGTTGATATTCAAAGAATGAGGATAACGTTCTTTCCAAGTTTCGAAAAGACTAACAACTGAAGACTGCTGAGGGATTTAGGCATTAAGCCCCATAATTGCTTGCAACTAGATCTCTTGAGAAAAGGGGTAGTCTATGAAAAGGTGATTGATAGTTTCTTGGTCCTTGCAGTAGAGAGGGCATCTGTGTGGACCCATGATTCCTCTTTTCTCTAAGTTGTCCCCAGTGAGGGTCCTTCTGTGCATGAGAATCTAGCAGAAGAAGTTGATTTTTGGGAGACTAAATGGGTCCCAAACATGCTGCCAAAGCTTTGTAGTATGGATCTGATGTTGTTGTTCTTGTAGCGCTGCAAAACCCAGCCGAGCTAAGTAAGTTTCGGACTTCCCCCAGCCCCACTTGTCCCTCAAAAGGAGATGCACAAGAGCCAGAGCAGTGAGTTTAGCTAATAATTGATGGAGTTGAGGGAGCATCCAATCAGGGCGACGATGGAGGGCCCAGTTACTCCAGTTCCCTGCTGAATCCCATGTGCATATGTCAGCAAGTTTATGGATACCTTTTTGGATGAGCCAGTTACGCAAATCTGTTATTTCCGGAGCAAGATTTAGGGGATGGAGTCCCATGATCTTGTCATCCCACAGTCTAATTCTTTTCCCATTTCCTGGAATTCTATAGAGTTGTTCTTTGATGAATTTCCAGCCTTGGCTGCACAACTTCTACAGCGTGGTTCCTTTGTGGGAAGCTCCTTCCATATTCTTTATTGAGAGTTTCTGCAGATATTTTTTTATTAGAACTTGACTTACAGGGTTTCTTTGGTCTGAGAAGATTTTCCAGAGGATCTTCCCCCCCCTCCCCATTACTAGATTTGCCAACACAGGATCTCTTACCTGAAGTCCACCTTCAGATATTGGCCTTTTCACTATGTCCCAACTTACTATATGGAATTTTTTTTGGTTCCCCTTTCCTCCATGCCATAGAAAATTTTGAATCAACTTTGCTAACTATTCGGCGATCATTTTTGGAGCCAAAAGGAAAGAAGCTTGGTAGATAGGAAGGGATGAGAGAACTGACTTGACCAGAGTGAGCTTCCCAGCTGAGGAAAGCCACTGTCCACCCCAAGTAGTCATTTTAGCCTTAATTTTGCTGATAATTTCCATCCAATGATGGGCCTTAGTGGTACCCAAAGTTAAAGGCAGGCTAGGATACTTGAATTTTCCCCAAGACGCATCTCCGATGAAGCCCGGCGCTTGGGCAATCCTGAGAATAGATTGTTGGTCTACCGCTCAGCTGAACACTGCACTTTTTCTCTTGTTGACCATAGCTCCAGAGACTCTGCAGAAGCTTTGGATTACTCCACTGAAGGCACTTGCTATTTTAATGGAGGCTCCTCCCATAAGGATAGATTCATCGGTGAACAAGGCATGATTGATTGGGTTTGTTCTGAGTATCACCCTAATGCCAGGAAGAGTCCCGTTGAGCTTCTCATCTGTGAGCTTTCGGCTTAGAGAGTTTGCCATCAGAATATACAGGAAGGGGGACAGAGGGCAGCCTTGCCTAATTCCCCTTGAAGCTTTGAAGTAGTTTGTCAGCCTACCATTTACTAGAGGGGCTACCCAAGGTTCTCCAATGCATGCTTTAATCATTTTTACAAATTCAAAGCTGAAACCAAACACAGAAAGAACTTGGAGGAGGAATGAATGTCTTACTCTATCGAAGGCGTTCGCCATGTCCAATTTGATGAGTATACCTTGCTCTTTGCGTTGATGGTTGGAATGGATGATTTCCTGCACCAGTATCACATTGTCTAGGATATGCCTGCCTTTGACAAACCATCCTTGATTGGGAGAGATGAGTTTGTCCAGCTGAGGCTTTATTCTATTAGCAAGTAATTTGGTGAGTATTTTGTAGGACACATTGCAAAGCGAGATTGGTCTAAATCTGTAGAATGTCTCTGGGTTGGCTTCTTTGAGAATTAGGGCTAGGAAGGTGGAGTTTGTGCTTCCTCCCACTTTGGCTTTTCATAGGAATCCTTTGATCATTCGGTACAAATCTGCCTTGATGATGTCCCAACAAAGTCTATAGAAGTGTATTGAGAATCCATCAAGTCCTGGGGCTTTGTCTGGTTCCATCTTCCATATGACACTAATTTCTTCTTCAATGAATGGCTTCAGGAGAGTTGCATTGTAATCCTCGTTAACCATCCTTGGAATGTGCTTGAGGAAGTCATGAGCTTCCTCATTAACCTCTGCACCTTCTTCTTTGAACAACTACTTAAAATGAGAGGTTGTCACCTCTTTTATCAGAGTTGTGCCTTTAAGAACAATCCCTTCTGGCGAGGTGATCTCGGCAATGTGGTTTCTGGAGAGTCGGGTTCAAATTTGCTTGTGGAAGAACGTTGTATTTTTGTCTCCAGGCACAAGCCAGAGATTGCGTGACTTAAGCCTCGAATATTCTTCCTCTTCTCTAAATGTTCGGAGGGTGCTGATTTAGTGTTCTTGCTCACTATGAATTTTTGCTCTAGTTATGTCTTGAGTCTCCAAGCCCATTTGGAGATCCAGCAACTGCTTTGTGCTCTGTTTTTGCTGGGTAGTGGGAGAGATTGTGGGCTTTTTTATCCATTGCTTCAGGGTTGTTCTGGTGGCTTTTATCTTTTTCTCCCAAACATCGTTGGGTGATCCAAGAACATGGACAGACCATGCCTTATTCACTGTATCCAAAAACCCTTCTCTGTTTTCCCATAGAGGGCAGAACCGAAAGGGGATTGGTCCCAAGTTTTCTTCTTCTTCCAGCAAAAGGAAGATGGGTTTATGGTCTGAGTTCCACTTTGGCAGAATTTTTGTGGAGATGATCATCTTCACGGAGAGGAAGGAACTCTGGAGAAGGAATCTATCCAGTCTGGCTGAGATATGCTCCTCCCCTATTATGTTATTAGTCCATGTGTATAGCCCTTTTTTTGGCTTGAAATCCATTAAATCCCATTGTTGAATCAGGTTTTCCACTAAGGGAAGGAAGTGATCCCTATTTTTGGTTCCTCCTCTTTTTTCCTTTGGGTCTAGGATTAGATTGAAGTTTTCGACAATAATTATATTATTGAGGGAGAATGCTTCCAAAAAATCAATCAGAGTTTGCCAACATTGTTCCTTTTATGCATAGAGGATAGGTACATAGAGATTAAAGAGTGCAATGTTTATCTTACTTGATAGGTGTCGGAGTTCAGTGTAAATCCAGTGTTGCGTCTAAAAGGAGCTCTCAAGCTAAAATTTGTCAGACTCCCAAAGAGTGGCTAACCCGCCACATGTACCTCTAGAACTTACCGCTTTTCCAGCTTTTGTTTTCCATTTTTCTTTGTTGAGTTCTAGAAGGGCTTCGCCTTCTATTTTAGTCTCTTGAAGCATGAGGATCTCGGGAAGTTCTGATTTTAATAGGCTCTTGAATGCTTCAGATTTTGATGGGTTCCCCAGTCCTCTGCAATTCCAAGAGACTAATCGCATTATTTACTGATAGGGGTTGGGGCAGCACCTCCCTTAGGAGGCCTGGTTTTTGTATTTCTGTCGATAGACATCTCTATAGTGGCCTGGATGCCTTGCATTTTTTGTCTCATGGTTCTTCTTCTCTAGCCTCTCTATGAGATTTCCTCCCCACTCTTTTGAAAGGCCTCTTAGATGTTTCATCTTC
Source organism: Pinus taeda (assembly GCA_000404065.3). Taxonomy (NCBI): domain Eukaryota; kingdom Viridiplantae; phylum Streptophyta; class Pinopsida; order Pinales; family Pinaceae; genus Pinus; species Pinus taeda. Next base: position 15,078 of record APFE030302671.1, read on the forward strand.
CGAGGATTCTGATATCTCACGGGTCTTCTTTCTTGTCATATTTGCATAGGTTGGGGAGCTAGAGGCACCTTTTGGGGATGTGATTTGGACTAATTCCTCTTGCCTTTTGTTTTCTTCCATGTTATTTGCTTGTTGTTCATCCTCTTTATCTGCTAGGTCTCAGAGTTTTTCTGGTGTGCTGAGTATATCAAAGAGGTTTGTTGATATGTCTGCTATTGGAGGGACTGAGCTTCCCTCTGCTTGGGTTTTGGGAGGAGCAACCCTCCCAGTGGATAAAACTTTCCCTTTATTCATGTTGCTCTGCTTAGTTGGCCCTGATTTCTGAACCTGAGTCCATTGATCTCCTTTCTCCTTCTTAGCTCCATCCTCTGATTTCTTTTTGCAATGCTTGGCAAAATTCCCATAGCCATGGCAGTGTCGACATTTAAATGGGAGTTTCTTGTAGTCTAGCACTTGTATGTGTGTCCAGTTAGCCACCGTGAGTTTAATGGCTTCAAGGAGACCTTCCTCCAGGTCTACTTCTACACAAATTCTCGGACAGAAGTACTGGTCCCTTCTTTTTGCTCGGTCGATGTATTTGCCTAGCTTGTTGCATATGGTTTCTAATGATTTAGGGTTTCAGCAATGCAAAGGTAGGTGGGACAATTGCACCTAAACTAGAACGGCCGAAGGCACATTTTGAGTCGGGTCAAAATATGGAGTCCATTGATTTAGATAGAGACCCTGAGGCCCCATGAAATATGGGTCGTTTCTAAATATAAGGTTCCTGTCTTGTTGACAAAATGGCTTTTTATTCCTTATTTGACCAGTGAACGCTAGTTCCTTTGCACCTAGGCTTCTACTGTTTTAGGCGAGGGCCATAAGCCTGTGAACTGGCCAATAAGCCCTTGTTCTCCTAGGTTTAATGTCGCTTTGCAGAGTTCTCCAGTCGGCAGAGCAACCGTGGGGATGGATTCCATTTTTTTTACAAACTTCTGCTGGTTTTCGGTTGTTAACTGTTTATTGCATGATGCAACCAAATTCTGGAACACATCTAGCTCAGGTGGCAAGGGAGTTTCCTTTTCGCGACCCCCTCCCGGGGCCATGACTCTGGAGCTTCGCGCAAACTTGTGGATGGTTGTGTCTCTTGAGCACTCCCCGGGCTTCCTCCTACCGGCCTTAGAGGCTGCACCAGGCTCCTGCTATCTCGTGCCTCTCGCGCAGGCTGCTCCAGGCTCCTACTTCCTGTTTGTCTATCCTTTGATTTTAACACTAACTACATTCAAATTTCTTGTTTTGATTCATATTGTATAATTATTAACATTACTATATTATGTTTTTTTAGTTAATATAATATTATGAGCATAATTAAATAATAAAATGATTGATTGATATATGTATAATTATTATATATTTGGTATTTAAAATATATATATATATAAGATAATTTGTTTGAATTTTCCATCCATCAAAATAAAAATTTCAATATAAATTAAAATGTGAAATATCTTTTGTGAATGTTTTATCATGAAGAGGCATGTTACAACCATTGCATTGTTTCATTAAAAGAAATGGTAAGATAACCTTAATACATCTTCCAAACCCCAACTCCATCCAAAATCTAAAAATATTGTTATATATTCATTTTATGCATTATATAGTTATACATCCAAATCCAACAAGATTGTTATATATTCACTTTATTTATTATATAGTCATACATGGTTCTTAATTTTCAAAAACTTAATTAGCTTAAAGTTAACTAGGTTCAGAGATTGATTTTTTTAAGGGTGGGTGTAATTCAATTTTGAAGTGCACTAAGTAGCCACTTATTATTTTCATATCTTTATCTTTGCTAATTGTGATTGGTTGGACCTTTTTTTGCGTTAATGAGATTTAATTACTCAAATCTTCGAAATGTCATCATTGTTGTTGTTTCTAAGCTCATGATTTTGTTTCTAAGATGAAGTTTGAAATGCATCACACATATACGAGTGATTATGAGTGAGGATTGTTGCAATACATAAAAGACTATAGAAGTTTTTATGAAAAACTATGTCATCTTGTTAATGATGAAAAATGCTATAAAGTCATTTTCTTGAATGTCATGTTTCTCATTCAATGAAGACAAGGCAATTGCCTAGATTTGCACATTGTAGGAAGACCTTGAACTTCATTAAAATGGGAAGATTCATCTTTGATTTTAGTAACTAATTCAAAAAGCCTAAGCTAATGGATATTGCATGGTGTTAAAGGTCACAAATTAGCTAACCACAAACACTTTGTTCATTAAAAATGCCAAAATTTCACAAGGACGATGGTAACATTGCAAAATCTAAATTTTGATAAATATTTGAGTAGTGTACAATATGCCCATTCCTTATCTTCTTAAATGTAAAGATGATTAAAGGCACTATGAAACTTAGAATTTAAAGAAAACTATCATACTCCTAGCATACATGTGTAATTTGCTAAAAAATATATGAGAGAATCTATGTGCATTTATTTTTCTAAATGTAATTTTGGATTACATACTAGTATGGGAAGGTTAAAATTAGATGTAAGATGGATTGCACTTAATTACCCAAAAATATGGTCAAGGAGAATGCCAAAGATAAGAGCACTGCAAAGGAGAAACAACTCGCATTAGCAACTAACAAATTTGAGAATAATCTTGTCGAAGTGTTTTTCGCTCTTAGTTTTATTGACAAATTCAAAGTTAATTTTCTCCTAGATATTTTTAGAAATAGATGTAGCACAAGTTATAATTAGTGATAGAATGGAGGATTGGTTGATTTCTCTTAGGACACATTTGAAAAAAATTGGGAGAAGAAACTTGATTGATTTCTCAAGATGAAGTAATTGTGGCAAGGAGAGAAATGGATTTGTTAATATGATGGTGTTATATCATTAGAGGAATTGATTCGAGAGGATTAAAGGATTGGTGCAACATTGGAAAGGGGATTCTTATTTTCCTATAAGAAACTCGCTATCATTGTTAAATTTCCATGAAACTCTGCAACGACTTAGATGAATAATTGAAAACTTAAACTAGTTTACTTTCACCAAGATACAAATTCTCTTAACAATTCATATGCGGCAGAATAAAAACACAAAGATAAAACCACAAGCACAAATTGACACACTTTTCTTGGGAAACCCAACAAGGAACACATGCTTGCTTGATGTGGTTATTGTATTGATTGTCCTTGGAGCAATTGAATCTGTTACAAAGCAGTTTGTCTCTCTTGAGAAAGCATCATGCTTCTCACACAAAACTCAATGAAAATAATTGATCTTGGTTCATGCACAGAATTGATCTTTTTGTTGCCTCCTTGACTTGCTTTGGAAACCCTCGTGTTTTGCCACAATTTTACTCCTTCTTGGCCTCCTTATCCCTTGCACTGATCTCCTATTTCCTAGTGCACTTCTAGGCGCTATTTCTTAGCGCACTTGAGCTCTTTTTTTAGGACTCGAGCTCCTTTCTACGCACAACCAATCAACGCCTAAATCCTAGTGCACTTGTACTCCTATTCTTTAGGACACAATTCATGCACTCCACAATCAAGGCTCTCTCACACTAACTCATGAGATTTAACTTGTCACAATCCTTTGTGCACAAAACAATTGTAATTTACTTATGCATTCGTCCTTCCTTTATAGATTCGATCCATGTTAAATTAGGCTAGTTCAAATTTAGAACTCGAGTTGTGATAGCAAGTTAACTAAGAGTGTTACTTGTTCTCCTTCCAATCATCACTAGAATTGTTAACTCGTGGTATCTCCAATCAACATTGGAGATCTAACTCGATCTTCCTTCAATCAAAACTAAAGACTAACTCACTCTAACTGAACTGCTAACTACCACCTTGTTTTGTAGTCAAACATATGAAGACTTCACTTAAATGAAACTCCAACACTACTAATGAACTCGTGATGCTTATTCCCATGTATTGGAAATTAACTCACCACAACTAAAGTTTATCTCCTAAGGACAATTCGAGGTCTTTCTAGCCAAGGGGCGCACCAAAGAAGACCTTCTCTCACTACACTTTTCAACACTCCCTTTTACTAAGGAACGTACTTCTGGAAGAAGCTCCTCCACCTAGGTTTGTCTCCAACACCACCATAGTCTATGTCGTTGCGGTTGCTCCCTCTGAACTAGAAGACTTCCTTGCTTTCTCCTGCAGACTCTGATTTAAAAACTTGTCCTTTCCAACCATGCTCTATGATTTTATCACCTCATTCATAAGTGCCATGTACCTCGTGTGCCTTTGTGGCTGCTTCCTCTGGCTAAAGGTGGTATCGAGAGGTCCAACTCTCTTTTGATCCTCCCAAAACAAATCTTATGCCCACTTCGCTCGAACTCTCCCTATACTGGGAGTCATTGACTAAGTGGTTGCCTCCACTCGCCCTGGGCTCTACTCCTCATCATCCTGCTAGTAGGCCCAACTTAAAACTAGCTGAGACTCAAATTGAAATGGTGGATAAGGCTCCATCTTTAGTAGCTTCTTCTCAAGTACTCTAATATGCTCTTGCTCTAAGGACTCCCTCAGAGCTCTATTGTCCTCAACTATGGCTTCTCTACTATGTGCATATCATGCCTTACTACTTAAGATTGAACCTGTCTTTACCTCGAACTTGTAGAGATTCTTCATCCTCACACCTATCATCTTCTTACATCCAAAAGCTAAACGTTGGAGGTAAGCCTTACCTCTGCTGAAAATGACATCATAACCCTTGTCCTTAAGGGTTGCTATCAAAACAAGATTCTACTTTAGTCTTGGAACATAGATGACATCTTTGAGATAGAGAGGATTACCTGACTCCCTCTAAAAACTGCCAGTACCAACTCCTCTAGCTACATACATGCCATAATATCCTAACTCAATCTGAAATTGCATATCCTTCTCCTTCAGGTAGCGAAAATTCTTCTTACTCACGGTCATGTGGAAGGATGCTCCTAAATCAATATACCATATACTGTTATCTGTCGAGCTTTCCATGCAAGCTATCAATGAGAGTAATTTGAATCAAAAAGGGCGAAACATTTAATCATAAATAATGATTATGTATTAACTTCAAGCTTTTTTTGAAATTTTTAAGAAATTTGATTTTGCTCTCTTTATATAAATTGAACCTAATACCTTGGAAAGCTTTAGCAATCTCCTTCACTTAAGCAACTATAGCAAGTAGTCCAACATTTTGAATCTTGACTAGTTCACTCATCCAGTTTATGACAAGAAGTGAATCACTACATCCCTAAAAGGATCGCATACCCTAACTAACACAAATTTCTTCAATGTTATTGGTCTCACTCCCATATTTTTCTTCTAAAGGAAAGTAAATTAAATCGAAAAGGGAGGAAAAAACCAAAACCAACAGTGTTATTTTGTCCTTAACAAGCTCCATCAAAATGTCACCAAGTAATAAATTTATCCACTTGTACTTCACCTAGACCTCGAGGAGGAATTCATTTGCAAACCTCCTTGTAATGGCAAAGTAATCCCATCACCTAAACACAAACTTGGAAAGCATAGAGTTGTTTATCTTCGAATAAACATGCATTCCTTGCAAACCAAATTCCCAGTAGGACTAGATACAACATTACTCAAATACTTTTAATTCCTTCCTTGAGAACCAAGACTAGAAGCAAGCTTCAAAAGTTAACCAATGTCAAAGAGAGTCAAAACCTAAAAATCCTTCAACCTCTTGCCAAACCTAAAAGAAATAAGCACAATGCAATGATAGGCAAGAGTTTGTTTCCTCATGAATTTTGTACGGGGAGCACTTACTAGGTCTCACCTCATCTCCTTTCTGTAAATGGTTTGAAGTCATGAGAGTTTGTTTCCTTGTGAGGTTTGCACAAGGAGCCCTTGATAAGTGCCACCTTGCCTCTTTTTTGTAAATGGTCCCAAGTTAGGACCTTGTTTGATAGAATAAACTACATAAGCAATTTTAATTTGGTAGGTGCCTTCACCTTCCATAGAGCTTTCCACGACCAATGGACTACAACATCACCAATTGAAAAAAATGCTTGATACCCCAAGTTTGCAATAAGGGAACCTCCTTGCTTATGAAACGCTAAAATAAACTCATTAGCTCATATGAACTCCCATAAAGTCTATTGTAAACTTTATGTAATTTTGATAATAAACTCTCACTACCTTATTTTTTCCTAAGAAAAAAAACCCATACATTCACAACGAAAGGAAATACATTTTGCATATACATACCTATATGTGTGCATTCACCATGATCTACCAAGATCCCCAAGTGGCAAAAATAAAATTACATAATATATGCTTATAAGCATTCAAAACGTATAGCCACACAACCATGGAGTGGAGTCAAAGACTGAAAAAGAGAATAAAATTATTATACAAGGAAGAAGCTCAAGTAATATATGATGCACTTATCTTCCCCTTCTTCTCTTTCTTTTTCTAGACTTGTTGTTATTCCCCAACTTTGGGGTCCACTAGAACTAAAGCCGTATCACTCACAAATGTCTCTAGAGGATGCTCTTTGTCCAAATCAAAGCTTTCATATACATGAATATGCTTAGTGCCCACAATGCCATCCTCTTTGTATAGCATATTTATCTAATGATATGACTCTTGATTTTTGCTAAAACAATCCTACTCTCAAAGAGAGTATCATTAATATTCTCATCCTAAGTGCCCCCTTTTGTTGGATTCTCCATGGTGTCTCTTCTTCCAAGAGATGTGGATTTGAAAACAATCATCCCATTTACTTATGAGCATTTTATTTCTTGGAATTTATGTTGCATGTGGGCATGCATTTTGAAGATGCCCTATTTGAAAACAAAAACATCTAAATGTTGTATTCTCATAGTCCAAGGCTTGTGACAATTGAAAGTTTTTAAATTTCAAAATTATATGTTCTTGTAAACTTTTGTTGAGGTCAATCTCCACACATATTCTAGCATAAAAATAACTCTTAATTCTTTCCATGTCCCTCTTTTTGGACTTACCCAAAGTGTTTCCAATACCCTCAAGAACCTACTAGTGCCAAAAAGAAGGGGGAGGTTTGGAAGTCTCACCCAAAACAAAAGTGTTATGACAACCATATTTGTTGCATCAAAATTTTGAAATTGTGGAGTTATTAAGAACCCTACTCTACCCCAAAACCATGGCCCTTCATCTACAACAAAATCCATATCCTTGTGTATCAAATTATACAATGAAAAAATCTTTGGAGGATAAAAATCATAAATGTGTCCAACTAGGGAAAATCCGCTAGTGTGAGGCTTTTGCTTTGGGCCAAAAGCCATTAAATCTAAAGATAACCACTTTAGATTGAAGAACCATGAATATAAAATTTACTTTTGAAAGGTTTACTTCCATGGCAAGATAATGATTCATTTGGTCAATAATGTAGGGACCTAGAATGCTTTGAATCTAGTGTGCTAAGGACAAAGACTTCCCTTTCAATCTTTAAAAGTGTTACATTTCCCATTTTGATTCATGTGTCCTAAGTACATGTTACTAAAGCTCCTCATGGGCCTTGAGGTAAATAATAATGTTGAGTTGTTTTTATTATTATTGTTTTGGATCTAAGAAGAATCATTGAACACCTTCCATTCATATTGAAGACTTTGACACTCTATAGGAAACCCCTAATTTCTCTCGATGGTCTAATTTAAAGAAAAAAACAAAGGCAAGGCTTTTTATCCATATGGAACATGACTTCCCACTCAAGCTCTAAGTGGAAAGTTATGTACAACTTATGGACATTTTCACTTGCTTTACTAGCAATGCATCCAAGGAAAAGTGAATCAAAATCACCAACAAAGCATATAACCAAATAAATGAGTTTGAATTTAAAAAATCATTTCCCAACCACATCAATATTTCAAATATATATATATTATATATATATATATATAGAAAATCACAAATCTTTTTCAAAAAAATTGAAACAAATAACTTATAAAATTAGTTCACACAAACCAATTATTATACAATTCATAGATCTTTATAAAAATTAAACGTCACATAAACCAATCATTATACAATTTATAGATTTTTAAACACTTCAAATTCACCTTTCCATACTTTTATTTTTGAGTTTATTCAAGTATCTCCAACTTCAACTTCACAAAATTAAATATAAAATCCCCTACTTTTTATAGTATTTTTAAATTTTTAAATTTTATTATTATTATTAATATCTCTAAAAGTAAATTTAATTTTTTAATATTATTTG